>CAJNIZ010007785.1:0-15612 GCA_905231905.1 Symbiodinium pilosum
TTTAGGGATTTAGGGATTGAGGTCTTCTTCATACAGCTCCTTTTTTCCACCGACCGAATCCATCCCGAAAGCATTGGGGGCTTCCTGCTTAGGTTGAATATACGGAACTCTGGGCTCGAGAAAACTTTTGACACCAGAAGCCTTCTTTGAGAATTAGGATGTGCTATATCGGGGTTACATAGGGATAATNNGATAATGGAAAAAATGAAAACTACTATAGTATATTGGGGTTACATATAGGGATAATGGATGTTTCCAGTAATAAGGGTCCACCTTTCTTGTGCGGACTAGCCTTTCTTGGAAACCTGGTCCTTTTCTGGAAGCCGCCCGCCTCAGGAACCTGCCCAATGGCAGTGAAGTATTCAAAACATAAAGAAAACTACGAACCCTTAATAGCTACACTCGCGCCCCCAATCTGGCCAACTATCCCGCTAAGCCCCTGTAGAAACCCAGCTTCCATTAGGGTGTTTAGGGTTTCTTTTCCATTTAGCCCTCGATCATTCCCCAAAGCCCTACTCGGGGTTAAGGGATCTTGCACGACCTTAGTATGCTATAGTATAATCATTCGCGAGGTATAAAGTATTGAGGTTTATGCAGGATTTTTGATCGTATCCATCCCTCTATATATATATATATAGTATATATGTAACATATGTGTATATATATATATGGATATCCCTAACCCCTGCAAAAATGACCTAACATTATCAAGGCTCAATTCATGCAGGCCCCCATAACAAGTCCGGGCCCAAGACCGCAGCCATCTCCCGTTACCTGCAATGTGCTTTAGGGTCTAGGGCGGATCTTGGGTTTAGAGTATGATGAACTGACAGCATGGGTTGTACATACATCTCATCATTATGTCTGGGGCTGACAAAAGGTGGGTCCTGCCTAGAAATACCCTAAACCCTTAACCCTAAACCCTAAACCCTTTGATGGATTGGTAAGCAAGTCTAAGGGGTTTGTCGTAGGCGAACGGGGGTTAGGATTTAGGGTTGAAGGAATGTTGGAGATGTTGGAGATGTTGGAGGTAAGCAGTACACCGCCGAGCGGATCTTTGCTCGATCCACTTCACCTAATTACACGAAAGCGCGAAAAGGTGTACTATAGGCCATCGTTTCTAGGAGCTAGGGATATGCACTCATGCAGAGAGTCGTCCATCAACTGTAGGGTCTCTGAAAGTGGACATTGATGATGGCATGAAGGACAAGGCTCTGCTGTGCGGAAAGCCTACATCGTGCAATCGAAAAAGAACCACGCATCCAACACAAGGACGGCCCACAACGTTGCCGTCATCGCACTCCTCGCCAAGGACCAGCAGTCCATCTCCACATACTGCCTGCCATGGACCAGCAACACACTGCCCTCATATGTAGCTGCACTATATAAGCTTTCGTCTAAACTCCTCGCATCTCCCTTATTAAGCCCTATAATAATCCCAACCCCAACATAGACCGGGTTTAGGGTTTAGGGTCCAGGGCATACACCTTAATATGCCGTACTCCTCTGTTGTAGGGACACCGAAAATTTGGGAAACCCGTCCAGTACCTCTTGCACCACAAATCCTGCAACCTTTGAGCCGCCGCCTCACAGAAGTCAGGCACATTGCGACCTGCAAGACGCGTTGGACTGGGGTAAGTTACTGTTCCTAAACTGGGGGAAAAGTATATAGGGACCCGTATTAAAATAAGAACGCCGCTATAGGGACCTTTATAATGCTTTAAAAGAGAAATGCCCACATCGTCGAGAACTTTGTAGCCACTCTTGCCATGTGGAAGTTTTGGGATAATATGAACTTGACTTGTCGGCATGCCGTGCTCCGGGTTTTCAGCACAGTCAGGGAGCCCAATACACCTTGAGATTCAGCTATATCGCCTGAATGATAGGGTTATCCCTACTATGAGTGTGACCCTTCGTAACCCCTATAATAGTCTCCTACAATACCCCCTATATACCCCCCTTTAAGGAGTTTAGATTATGGCTCATTTAGCGCTTATAGGATGGTATTGGGCTCCCCGAGGAAGTTATCTGCATGCCGCCTGGCCCCTGCACTGCCATGGGGACGCAGGCATAACCAGGCTCCACCTTTCAGCCGTAGGGTTTAGGGTTTAGGGATTAGGGTTTATTACCATTACTTAGGGTTTGGGGGGGTAGTTTTGGTTTTGAACTTTTGAACTTTTGAGATTAAGGAAATTTGGGTACCCCAAGTAATGGTAAGTGTATATGGGCTTGAGAGTTTAGAGTCTAGGGTTTAAGGCTCTTGCAGTGACAAAGCCTACGAGACAAGACTTAGATTGCTACAATTTCGCCAGGTATATAGTGAGAATTTAGATACATGGTAGTTTCCATCTTCTCTTCCCTTCCATGTACCCTATTATATATATATATGCACATATATATATATATAGATATATATATATATTCCGCCTAGACATAGCCCCGACATAACCCCTTGTAGGGGGGGGAGGAGACAAGTTCCCCTAGGCACGTTTGCCCTGCAGGAGTGTTCTTATATCCCTGTACACGACCGTATAACCCCCTGTTTTCTGCCTATTCTTCCGTATATACCGAAACTCTAAACCTGCAACCCCCTAAACCCCTAAACCCTAAGCCCCTAAACCCCATAAACCCTAGATCCCTGCACCCCAAAAACCTGAAAATCCCAGGCACTTACAATTTGAATCATCCGCTGCAGCTGAACCCCCGGGAGTCGGTCGAAGTACTCCTTCCTTGGCTTAGCAGCAAGAAGGATATAGGATTTGGGCTTTCGGGTGGCCGGGGTGTAGGATTTAGGGCTTAGAGCTTATGATTCAAGGATTAGGATTTAGGGTTTAGGATTTAGAGTTTAGGATTTAGAGTTTAGGATTCAGGGTTTAGGATTTAAAGTTTAGGATTTAAGGTTTAGGATTTATGAAAATTAGGGGTTAGGGGCGGGCCACCGCAAACAGGAGGCTTTACAGGGTCTCATCCCTGGGTTACATAGGGGCCCCATTGATGTTTTCGTTTTGGGGTGTAGGGCCTAGGGATAGATTAGGGTTTAGGGGGGCTTACCGCAAACAATAGGCTTTATGGGGGCTATGAAGGATTATATAGAGGGCCCCCAAGATAGAATTGTAGGGTTTACCCTAAACCCTAAACCGCACATTTTAGGGTTCGGGGTGTGAGCCCTTTCTAGGGTTTGGGCGGCCTTACCGGCAAACAAGAAGACATAGTTTAAGGTTGAAATCATGGGCTCCTAGTATTGGCCCTTAATCCTGGGATCCTTATCTACCGACTGTATAACCTACATGTTCCCTTGAAGGTACCTAGAACCCTAAACCCTAATCTAGACCCATGATTAATCAACCTCCCTCCTTTTTAAAGCGCCTAAATATTAGGATCCCTATTCTAATCCCTCTGAAAGGGAGGGGGTTTATTCATCAGGGGTCTGGGTTAAACCCTAAGCCCCTAAACTGTAAACCCTAATCCCTAAAACCTGAAAGCCCTAAACCCTAAACCCTATACCCTACATGTTCCCTTCAGGGTACCTAGAACCCTAGAACCTTAAACCCTAAGCCCATACTTCTAACCTTAGCTTTTTTCTCTCAGCCTTACCCTGCCCAAAGGGTCCATGTAGTTATATGGTATATACTTGGGCCTTATAGCAGGTATATGGGAACCCCTTTGACCCCTAAGTATCTACCATAACCCTAAACCTTAACCCTAAACCCTAAGCCCTAAACCCTAAACCCTAAACCCTAAGCCCTAAACCCTAAGCCCTAAACCCTAAACCTACATGGACCCTTTACCCTGCTAGGGACTTCTAGTCGCTGACTGCAAAGCGACAAGGCGTTCGCGAGAAACGGAAAAAGTCGAGGAGATGAATTTTAGGGTTTAGGAGGGTTTTTCCTAAGGGTCCATTAGTAAATTAGGTTCCCTTTAAAGGGGATATATAGGGTTTAGGTTAGAAGTATGGGCTTAGGGTTTAGGGTTCTAAGGTTCTAGGTACCCTGCAGGGAACATGTAGGGTATAGGGTTTAGGTTTAGGGTTTAGGTTTTCAGGGTTGAAAGGGGCTTTATGAGGCTACTTAAAATAGGAACACCCCAAACCCTAAACCCTAAACCAACTAGAGGAGAGAAGTTGAGGTGGTTTTTAGGGAGCCAAGGATGGATGTTTTAGGGTTTGGACTGTCGGTTTCAGTGCCTAGGGTTTAGACTTGAAGGGCTTAGGGGTTTGGGGACCTGAATACTTACCAATCTCTTTTTGACAAGGGTTCAGAATATACCAAGCACTACCTACCTATGAGTCCAAGGGTTAAACCCTAGACCCGAAACCATCTACACATGAGCCCTATAGGCTCAGGTTTTTGAGCTTTGAATCTGGGTTAAGGACATCGTTTTAGGGCGGGTTTAGGGTTGCAGAATTCCGTTTTAGGGCTTAGTGGCTTCAGGTTGAAGGTTTTTGTTTTAGAGCTTCGCGATATAGGGTATCCATTTCAATTCCCAAGGTTTGGGCTTAGGGTCCTGCATGTAATGCTTCAGGGCTTAGGGTGCACTCGAGACCTCTCAAGAACTTCCAAGATTCAGAATGTCCGGATCGTATGTCAAAGGCAGTCCAGTGTCCTCGAAGACACAAGCGTTTCGAACATGTTTAGGGACTATGACTTGTGCTTTTGAGAGTGTTCCCTGCATAATCAGAAGTGGGAGCACTCATAACCTTTGTGAAAAAAAAGCTTACATATTCTGTCTATATACATATATAGACTTAAATTATACACATGTGTGTATGAATATATATATGTATATATATATATGTCTCCACATATAGGATCTGATGCTATAAAGGTATGTGTGCGGCAGCCCCCCAACTGACCCACCATTTCTTCTGACACCTACGCGATTGAATGAATCAGCACAAGAAACAGCATGCAAATCACGCAAATATACAACAAACAACCAAAATGATCCGGACCCTTTTGCTTCTGGATAGCTGCTAGACCCTAAGCCCTAAACCCCAAGCCCTAAACCCTCTTTTGGAGGTTTTCGTTTTTTGGATTCGTACATCAGGCTGTGGGCGGACGTCAACACCTCTTCATGAGCTTTATGGCTTAATTATCCCAGCCATGCCCATAGGGTTCCTCCTTAATTAGGATTTAGGGGTCAGGGCTTAGGGGTCTAGGGTTTAGGGGTTTGGGGGTTTTGAGTTTAGGGTCTATCTATCTCTGAATAAGTTTGACTAAGGGAGAAACAGTGAGGAGGTGAAAAAGCGGGGGTGGCTATGTAATCCATAAAACTTCGAGTGGTTAAACCCCGGCTGGCAGACAACTTCAACATCCAGGACACTGTTCTGCTAGTCGAAGTTGGTCATCGTCAAATTCGCAACATTTTGAATTGAGGGGAAATCCTGTAAGACCGAAAAAACACAAGGTATGGGTTGGGTGGATCCCCCACCCAGGAATGGGTACCGCAAAGGACGATTTTAAACTCCATATTTAGGGGCTAGTACTGTAAGGGAGATTGACCTAAGGTATGGGCCAAATGAGTGTGTAAAGGTTGGTGGAGCCCCACACTGCCAACGCCATGCATCCTCAACGATATTCCCTAAACTCCTAACTAAAGCTTTTAGGGTTTAGGGTTTAGGGTTTAGGGGTAACCCCAAAAGCCCTGAGCCCCAAAACCTCCCGGAGCCTCAAAGCCTAAACCACACCCCTTAGTACATGTGCTGCATCCTAAGCAGAAGTTCCTAAATCCTGGCTCTATTCGCCTTTCTCTATGTACAAAACCCCCACACTAACCCAAGACCTCAAACCGTACATGAACCCCTATACTCTGAACATATCAGGGGCACGAACCAAGGTGCCGCGAAGCCTAAACCCCTAAACCCCTAAACTCTCAACTCTAAATCTAAACGCTACCAAAATCGTAAACCCAAACACCCTTATACCCCAACAAAACTGAGAACTAAAATCTCAAACTGCTAAACTCATATACCCTTGAACCCCAAAGCACTGAAAACTAAACTCCTAGGCCCCCACACTCTTGAACTCCCAAAACTTTGAGGCCTACGCCTTAAACCCTAAACCCTACCTAAGCCCTGAAACCCCAAATCTCCGAGGTTTAAACCCTAAACCCGACACCCTACGCCCTAGAACCTAAACCCTGAACCCCTAAACCCTGCCTCATGAACCCCTAAACCCTGCCTCATTAACACTAAACCCTAAACCCCTAACCCCTTAACCCCGCCTCTTAACCCTAAACCCTGAAAGACTTTAAGTTTGTACCGTAATGTGTGTAACCCTAGGTTTTGGCCCCAGGGTACAAACCCTAAGGGTTCAAAGGAAAACCCCCCTGAAACCCTAAACCCTAAACCCCTAATCCCCAACCCTAAAAACCTATATAATCCCCTAAACCCTAAGACCCCTAAGCCCCTAATCCCCGAAACCCTGCACCTCATCCGTAGGGACGTCCACCAGGCGCATCTCGAGACCCTCAATCTGCCGATCGTTGTCATTGAGGCCTCTGCCCCACAGGGGTTTATATAGGGGTTATATTGGGATAATGGAAAAGTAAATGGAAACTACTATTTAGGGTTTAGTGTTTTTAGTTTAGGGTAGGGTTTAGAGTTTGGGGTTCAGGGTTTAGGACTGTAGGTTTAGGGGTTAAAGTTCCAGGTATAGAGTGTAGGATTTTGGGGTTTAGAGCTTCGGGTTTAGGATAGGTTTAGGATTTTGGGTCTAGGGATTAGGCATCCCCAACCCTCCTATCGTCTATAGGGAAATATTGGGGTATGTAGGGGGGTAGATGGGATGTGGGCTTTCGGGCTTGTATAGGGTTTAGGGCCTAGGGTTTACTTCATGGCTTGGGACTTAGCTAAATAGTTTGAACCCCTTGAACCCTTTATAACCAGATTTTCGAAACCGTTTACCTAATTCCGAGCCCATCCAGGTATCATAGTGAGCTGGACGCATGGATTACGGTCCCGGGTTTACCCTGAACCCTGAACCCATAATGTGGAGTTGGGTGTAGGTTTAGGATCTACTTGGAGGTCCATGGGACTTAGTAACTACTTATAACTGGGATTATAACCGTACTTATAATTGGGGGTAACCCCTATAAACCCATTTAGGGGGATTATAAGTAGGGTTATAAGCCCAGTTTTAAGTAGTTACTAAGTCCCATGAGCCTCCAAATAGGGTTTAAGGAGGGTTGATTTGATGTAGGGATTAGGGTTTAGGGGTCAGGGCTTCTGAGCCAGGATATAGAACTCAGGACTGTGTTTAGGGTTGAGGGTTTAAGGTTAAAGGTTTAGGGTTTAGGGTTTAGGGATTACCTGGACCTTAAAAAGTAGGTAGAATTATAGCCTTCCTGGCTGCTTTTAGATGTGTAGGGCTATAATTTTATATACCCTGGGGTAGGTAAGAGTTTGCTGTTAGTATTTAGGGTTTAGGGCCCAGGGATTCGGATTTCTCAGGGTAAGGGCGCTTGGAGACATTAGATGTTTGGGAATGGGCACAGAAGCTTGCCTTCAACCCTAAACCCCACACTCGTCTTTAGGGTACTCCCTACTTGGAGGCTCATGGGACTTAGTAACTACTTATAACTGGGCTTATAACCCTACTTATTAGATCCCCCTAAATGGGTTTATAAAGGTTACCCCAATTATAATTACGGTTATAATCCCAGTTATAAGTAGTTACTGAGTCCCATGGGCCTCCAAGTAGCTATTCACTTTATCAAGGTTAGGGTTTTGGCTTCCATGATTTAGGCGTCAGGTTTAGGCTTGGGGACTTAGTGTTTAGGGTTTAGGGTTTAGGGGTTTAGGGGTTTAGGGTTTAGGATTTAGGCTTCAGGTTTAGGGTTGGGGATTTAGGGTTTAGGGCTGCATGATGCCCAGTTTTCACTGGGGTTTAGAGCTTGTGGTTTAGGTTAGCCTTATGTAATATACATTTACAAGATGGATCCCCATGTATAAACCCACAATATCCCCTGCGCAGTCCCAACTTATTTACTAGTGGTCTGATTTGGTTGTCTGGGAACTGCTTACTCTTGGTTAAGTAGGGAATGGGTAAATACCTTTAAGAGGGATTTAGGGTCTAGGGCTTCTGGAAAACAGGGAAGTTGGTCAAGCCGGTGAAGAATGGAGGTGATTATGCTGTAGACGCTGGAACAGTTATGACTGAAGCATGTTTGAAGTACCCTTTAGCTTACTTCTTCAGGGAATCTAGGACAGTAAGATTGGGGACCATTCCTATAAGCCGTTAATTATCCCCAGTTTCTATGTGGCTGAACATTCTTCTTTCCAATTGGATTCACTTTTGGCGTAGTAACCCATGATCCCTGAACCCTATAACACACTAAATTCTAAGCACTGAACGCTGGATCCTAAAGTCTAAACCCCAAGCAATATATCCCCTCCAGAGGGGCCTAAGTACTGGTAACCCAGACTGATCCAAAAGACAACCCCCTCTAGAAACCACGAACTCTTGAATAAAACCCGAACCGTTTTTCTGGGGGATGTATTCTTTGGATTTAGGGGGTATTTGGGGTGGGGGTTACCCAAATCCTCCTTTGAAACTCCCTCCATCCCTAAACCGTGCCTGAACCGCGCAAGCCCTGCATCATCAGCTTCAGTTCCTCCCAGGCGCAAATCTTGACGGCTCTGTGTCAGTTTCTGTTGGCTCTTTGGTCTGCTGTAGGTCAAGCTTAAGTTTTGGCTGTCGGGTAGGCTTTAGGGTAAGTCTGCTTGAGGTAAGTATAGTGCTTGATGTTGTTAGTGTCGGCATAAATACCATTAATCACATGAGCTATAGTCTAAACCCCTAGTATCCTCCCTAATAGGCCCTATTGTAGTCCCCTATGTAATCCCTTATATAACCCCCTTTGAGGAGTTTAGACTATGGCTCAGATGCGGATGATTAATTCTTCAACATCTCTCCACCAATGATACTACCCTAAACCCTAAACCCTAAATCCTAAACCCTAAACCCTAAACCCTAAATCCTAAACCCTAAACCCTAGACCCTAAACCCGAGTGTACTTGGAGTCTTCATTACTAGGCGTCGGGCTTTGAGTTGCTAGGGTTTAGGGTTTAGGGTTTAAGGTTAAGGGTTTAAGGTTTAGGGTTTAAGGTTTAGGGTTTAGGGTTTGGGGTTTAGGGTTTAGGGGTCTAGGGTTTTAAGTGTAAGGTTTAGGGTGCCTAATGTAGACCCCTGATTAATAAACCCCCTCCCCTTAATAGGGATTATAGTAGGGACCCTAATATCTAGGCCCTTAAAAGGAAGGGGTTTATTAATCACGGGTCTACATTAAACTGCGCTATGGAATACTACCCAGATTCAACTTCCACACCGGGCTTCTACTTGGGCGTGCTAGAGTTCTTGGATGTTGGGAATGCTAGGCATGGGTCCATTCAGGGTGTATATGTTTAGGTTTCATATAGGCTGTAGGTCTAGGGCTCAAAGGTGATAGTTTAGGGCTTAGGGTTTAGGGTTTAGGACTACCTTAAGCAATTTTTCACCCCTAGACCCTGATACTGAAACCTTAAACCCTCACCCCTCAAACCTAATCCCAAACCCCTGAACCTCAGACCGTAAACCTTAAACCCCCGAAACCCTTAACCCCCAAACGGTACACGCTAAACCCTAAACCCTAAACCGTAATCCGCAAGCCCAAAACCCAACCTTAGAGCTGCGCCTCATTGTTCTCCATGGAAGCTTCCAACTCTTTACGCTGTTGCCGCATCTGGTTGGACAATCCGGAGATTGTGCTGCCTAGGGTTTAGGGGTTTAGGGTTTAGGGGTTTAGGGTCTAGGGGTTTAGGGTCTAGGGTTTAGGGATTGGGGTTCGTCTAAGATTTGAACTATGGGACCCAATCTGGGGGTCTCAGCCCCAGGGTCCTCCTGGTGCACCTATTCTATGCTTTGCAAACCGCTACAAACCTTACCTGCAAACCCACTTAAGGGCCCACGGGACCCAGGAAACACTATTAGGGGCCCATGATTAGGACGTTCTTTTTTTTGGGGGCTGGGGTCTAAGGTTACCATGGGCCCCTCGTATGGGCCCTTAACCCTCATTATACAGCTATATACCACCCAGAGGGGGTCCATATATACAACTATTAGGGAATTAGGCCCCAAAATACCATACTCTAGATGGAATTATGGGTCCCAATTCCCTAATGGTTGTATATGTGGACCCTCTGGGCCATATACCCTATGTGTACACGTAAGGGTTCCTAGCATCCCCCTGAAGGGCCAAGGGGCCAGCATTATAGGGTTTAGGGTTTAGGGTTATTAGGGGCCATACTTCTAACCTTAGAGGGGGGGGGGTTCAGGTTCTGTGGTTTATGGGGTTAAGGGGGGTTATGGTGAGGTGTCAAACTTTTACCTAAAGCCACGCGGTGTAAAGGGTTTAGGGTTTAGGGTTTTTGATTTTGGAGCTTTGGGGGCTCAGAGGTAATTAGCAGATATGGACTTGGGGTCCATAGGGGTTTCGTATAGAAGTACTTCCGGGTCCTATGTATATTCCACATGAGCTATAGTCTAAACTCCTATCATCACCTCTATAATGCTCCCCTGTATAATTTCCGGGGGTACCCCCTCCAAGGAGTCCAGACGATGGCTCACATGGCCACTTGGCCACTTGAGGCCTAAGTGATCATGTCCTAGGGCGGGGATTAGGATATGTGTAGTTCCAAAATCAGGGTCCCATGCCGGTATCCCTAAATACTAGGTGCCGTACTATAATCATCTATAACCACAAGGCCCCATAATCTTGAGCATAACCCTCCATAAATCTATACGTGGATCCCGTGAGACTGCCTTCCTCTGGAAAAGGCTCAGTCCTGCCACTGGAGTTCATGCACTTTTCCTACTTCCGCAGCACCTTTGCACTGCTGCTTGGCTGATGGTGTGCCAGCGTCCTCCTTCAATCGATTGGCAACGAAGAGCCAACGGTACCGGAAAAACACTCCTTGGCAAAAGCAGAACTTACCCTGCCTCTGGCTCAGGGACCTTTGCCCCCAACAGAACCTGAGGAGAAGGATGGCGCCCGTGAAGTCCAGACCCGCAGCGGCGATGGTGAAGTACACATACGTAGCCCTAAACCCTAAATACCCTAGACTTTACACCCTATAATCCCTAAACCCGAACCCCTAAACCCTAAACCCTAATCTCTAAACCCTAACTCAAGGCCAGTGCCAGCTACACCCTGAACCCTTCACCCTAAACCCCAAACCAAACACACCCAACTCTACAGGCTCTACAAAATCCGGTTCAAGGTTGTCACCGTTTTGATGTGCAAACACACATGTATCTATATAGCATGGTGAAGGGTTTAGGGTTTACAGTTTCTTTCTGCCCCTCCTCAGTACGTAACAGCCTAAAATAGAAGTAGTAGTAAGTAAGGGCTAAACATTAGCATATTACACTTATCATCTAACTGCTGTGTTCTTGGGTGGTTGAAGCAGGGGCCGTTCGATTCGTCTCATGAAATAAGAAAACCGACAGGAAAATGTAGACTTGATCTATGGCGCGGACATAGCGCAGAGCTTCCTCCCAGATTTGGTGATGTCAAACCCTAAACCCTAAGCCCTAAACCGTCTATTTACGGTACCATACTGTTGATGGAGGAAATCTTGCACCGCCTTAGGTTCCTAGAGTCCTAGGAATTACAGTAGTTTAGGTGGTGCAAGATTTCATCTAGCCCCATAGACCCTGAACCTTAAATCCTAAACCCTATGTACAATACCATTTAGTCCCGTTACACTGAGGCGTCCGCTCTGTGCCCGACGCTTGCTGCGGCTGCGCAACGCCACGGCGGCAGCCGCGACGGCTCCGAAGATTGCCGGAGTGAAGCCTCGACATATGAGCCATAATCTAAACTCCGAGTATCCGCTATAACCCTAAACCCTGAATCCTGTTCTATCTTCAGGGTTCTATATTATAACCCAACCCTATATATATAAGCCTTACTAAACCCTATACAGCCTACCCGAAAGTCCGCACTCGCGCACGTTGAGGGTTTGGGGCCTACTCAGCTCCACCCTGGCAGGAATTCTTTTGAGCTTGAGGGTTTGGGGTTTAGGGGTTTAGGATTTAGGGTTTAAGGTTACAATTCAAGGTTTTGGGGTTTAGGATTCAAACAAAATTAGGATTTAGGGTTTGGGCTTGGGGTCTGAGGCTAGGATTTAAGGTTTAGGGTAGGATTTAGGGTTTAGAACGGGAAATCGGCAATGGTGCTCCTTTCTCACCTCCTTTCCCTCGGGCTAGCCCCTGAGCCCTGAACAAACCTTCAAGCCCTAAGCCCCTAACCCTTCATAATGTAGACCCATGATTAATAACTATTTAGGGTTTAGGGTGTAGGCTTTTGGTATTTTAAAATAAGATCCCCATATACCCCATATTCTATCTACTTACGGCGGCCCTCCTTTTAAGGGCCTTAATATTAGGATCCCTATCATAATCCCTATCAAGGGGAGGATGTTTATTAATCACGGGTCTGGGTTAACACTATATGCTTCCGTATATCTCCACCTATCCCTGTACATGTATATTGCCACGTACCTGTGGATGTATATACCTATATACATATATATGCATCCCTGCAGATCCCGTCATCTCACTCTATATGGCTCCGAAACCCTAAGCCCTAAACCCTAACTCCTAAGCCCTCAACCCTAAACCCTACGCCCCCGAAATCCAAAGCCCTGAGCCAAAAAACTCTCCATCTCGAGACCTAACCCCTGAGCCCTATAAGCCTTAAACCCTAGCAGTTTCTTTTTGGATCCATGTACTACAGGGGTTTAGATAATTACCAATATCATTTTTGATGTTGAGGTACCATATACTAATTTTTTTACAAGGAAGATGGAACCATGAATATTGGTAATTGTTTAGACCCGTACATTAAAGGGGTCCGCCCAAGAGCCTCCCTCTGTTGCTGCAGCCCCCGCAGATGTTGGCTTCTGGTGGAAGCTGGCAGCCTCGTCTCCGAGAAATAAAGGGCTTACGGTTTAGGGCTTAGGGCTTTGGGTTTAATTACTTAGGGTGTTGGGGTGGTTGATTTGGAGCCTAAAAAATTTTAGACAAGTGAGACTAAGCAATTCAGAGCCCTAAGTAATGTGATGGTAAGTTAATGTGGACTTGAGGGTTTAGGGTTGAGGGCTTGGAGCTTTGGGGTGAGGGGCGTAGAGATATGCAGGGATACATGAAGACAAGTATCTGGTAGTTTACATGAATGGGGGGATCCAATCATGAACCCCAACATACTACAAACCCGTCTTCTGAAAGCCCCATACAGGGTAACCCTTTTTATTGGGAAACTTCCCGTATAGATACACACACACACATCCTAAACCTTACACCTCATACTCCAAACCCTACTTATAGGGATCTTGCTGGTGTAGGGTTTGAAAATCTAGGCTTGTGGCTTGGGGCTTGGGATTTAGGGGTGGGGTTTGGGTTCGCGGTGAGGGGCTGTTCTGGAGTTGAGCCGGGTAGGGGCTTAGGGTTTAAGGTTTAAGGCTTGGGGTCCGGCGCGCCTGCGACGTGGAGACAGTGACAGTAACAGTGCAGAAGCCTACTCCTTCGAACTAATCGACGAGATTTCGGGTTGAGGGTTTAGTTTGGTACTTATGGAACACTTGAACTTGCTGGTTTTTCGTAGGGAGTGAGGGAATACAAGAACCAATAAGTAACGAGGAACCCCCGAAAGAGACCTGCAAAACAACTACCTAGCTTGCGGGAGTATATGCGTATATCCCCTACCTGAGAAACTAGATTACTCGAAACGAGGAGCCATCAAAGGCCTACCTTATCCCTCCCCCCTCTCTGTGCGCCGGAAGACATATCCAGCAGGAGAAGTTTGCGCAGAGGGTCGAAGCCCTGACGGGACGGTGAAAGCCTGAAACATGCGGCGGATGCGGATGTTCGGAGTTTAGGGTAACTAGCTTTAAGATTTCAGGGTTCAAGGGCAACAAGGGGTTAGGAATGAGGTTTTACGTCTTCAGCTTGTTTTTCGAGTTAACGCTTAACCCTACACCCTAGGCATTTGTGTAAGGTTTTGGGTTAAGGGTTTGGGCCTTGGGGGGTGGCTTCTTAGGGCCCCAGGACAAAGGGCGTGGCATTAAAAGCGGATGTGTGGGTTGCACCCTGGATGTCCATTCTTGGAAATACTCCACAAATACGTAGGACACAACCCCAAAAAGGAAGGACATCCAGGGTCCAGGTAAACCCTAAACCTTTTACAATCTTTAAATGTGGGTTGCCAACACAGGGCATACACTTGACAAGTTTCCCTGCAGCATTTCAGGTGAAGACCTTCGGGGCTTTTACTGGACTTTGGGATTTAAGCCAGAGTGCTAAACAAGGCAGAAGGGCATACAATTGACACACATGCCCGGTCCACATTTTGGCTACCACATCCATTTCATCCCCTAAACTGCAGAATGTGCCTAGAAATTGATCAAGGGAGCGTCGGGGTCATCATACAGCAGGAACCCCATGGGGACCCGTGCAGTACTAATTTGGGAAACCCACAACATCTTATTGGCACTGAACCCTGAACTCCAACCCCCCCCCCCAGCAACACCATTAAATGCACAATCAGCTGCAATTTAATCATATCTGAGCCCCCGTAAGCCCTAAACCCAAAACCCTCAGCTTTAAATCCTAAATAATACAATAATAGCTTCCATCTTCTTTTCCAGCACCCCTATATCATTCACAGCCCAAACCCTAAACCCTAAATACTAGTTTCCATTTTCTTTTCCATTAACCCATATTACCCGTATATGACCTGTAGTCTAAACTCCTAGTATCCTCCTTTATAACCCCGATAATACTCTCTGTATATTCTCTTAGAAAACCCCCTCTAAGGAGTGTAGACTATAGCTCATATAAGAATGCGCCTGAAAATTGATGAAACCTTGGTTGGCCTTTGGGGCCATTTTGAACATATTAGTCTACAGGGTCCTTATGAAACCAAGAAGGGAAACTATTCAAATGTCCAACGGCCAACCCGTTACCCAATCCGTACGGGATCCCAAAGCCCAAACCCCCGGTGATTTAGGGTTTAGGGTTTAGGGGTTTAGGGGTTTAGAGGTTTAGGGTTTAGGGTTTAGGGTCTAGCGAAATCCACAGCCCCAAATAATGAAAAAGCAAATGGAAACTACTGTAGTAGAGAATGTTAATTTCAAGGGATAATGGAAAAGACCATGGAAACTACTATACTGTATAGGGTGAAAATAGGGATAATGGAAAAGAAGATGGAAACTACTGTAGTATGTTGGGCGAATAGAGAGATAATGGAAAAGAAAATGGAGACTACTACAAACCATGGCCGTTTCTTATCTCTAAAGGACCGACTAGGAGGATGCTGGTGCTGGCGACTCGTTGCAAAGCCTTACCCAAAGAGTCCAAGCCCTAAACCCTAAACCCTAAACCCTATACTAGGACCTGTACTACAAATTACCCTCCCGGAAACTCACATGGAAACCCCCAAAAGGGCACTGTTAACACTAGAGTCCTTTTAAAGGGAGGCTATATGGGTTTCCATGTTAGTTTGGGGGAGTGTACTATTACCAGAATCCCAAATACCTAAGTATTGGGTACTTGGACCCTAAGGGTTACTGGT
>CAJNIZ010007787.1:5522-15609 GCA_905231905.1 Symbiodinium pilosum
CACCAAAAAACACTACTCAGATGAACACACAGCTATGAGGGTTTGACATTCAGGGCTTCGCGCAGTGCCTGTTGATCATTTTCTTCCAACGGCTTGGCTTCAGTTTCAGAATCTTGTGGCCGGAGCCTCGGGTCGAAGACGGCATTTTCCTGCATAAGGTTCCAGCCGTCTTGTAGACTCTAAGCTCTGAGGTTGAAACCATGGGCCCCNNTAGTACGGGCCCTTAACCCTGCGATCCTTATTTGCCCACTATATACCCTATATGTACCCTTAAGGGTCCTTAGAATGCGCCTCAAGGGCCCAAGGGGCCCATACTTCTAACCTTAGATAAGACGCAAGATGCACACAGGATATGAATGAGATCCAGCAGCTCATTGATCGCACCCAGACCACGCTGCGAAGGCGGGCGAAGAAAGCGAGCTCAGAAATTGAATCATTTGATGGATGGGGCTTGATATGGTAGGTGCCTTTGTGTAGCACCATGCAGGAACTGGCTCTTGTAAAAGGTTTAGAGGTCTAGGGCCTATCAGGAGCCCCGACCAGCCCACTAATTGAAGGTCCCCGAACCACCTGCAGGCGGGATTGTTTTGTGCGGGATTGTATGCATGTGGCCTGAATAAACGAAAGCGCTCAGAGTAGTTGTCGTACAGACAGCGCTTGGCTGACCAGAGCACGCGGAAAAAAAAACTTGCACTATCACATGATGCTTCTGGTTCCTCAAGGCATGTATATCCATCGCATGCTTGAGGAGGTTCTCTTATCTTTTGAGCAATGCAAAGTTTTCCTGTGGTCAAGCGTGCGCATTTCTCAGAATATTTCCTGCATAAACCTTAGGGGGGGCTAACCCTAAACCTTATATCTCCTGAAATCCCCCGGGTCCCGAAAACATCTTGCCTACACCCAATGAGAATAGGGTTTAGCGTTTAGGGTTTTAATAGAAGAAACCGGATCAGTCCTCAATCCTGAACCCAGCCGTTTTGCATACATCCAGCAGTCGCAGTCCCTATTCGCAGCATGAACCCTAGACCCTAAACCCTAAACCCTAGACCCTAGACCCTTAGGTGTGTCAGTAGGATTCGTATTTGTGGGACCCGTATCATAAACATCGTCACCTCACATGGCTCCAGCGACTGCCAGAATGGAACACTTACTTGGAGGCCCATGGGACTTAGTAACTACCTATGATTGGGTTTATAACCCTACTTATAATCCCCCTTAATAGACTTATAGGGGTTACCCCAATTATAAGTAGGATTATAACCCCAGTTATAAGTAGTTACTAAGTCCCATGGGCCTCCAAGTAACCCACCTTAAACCCCAGACTCTAGACCCCTAAACCCCTAATCCCTAAACCATCTAACCCTGTACTTGTTGGAAGACCCAAAGTACGGATTGGTGTCAAATCAAAGACGGCCTGCAGTGTGAGGCTCCACCATCGCCAGGGAACAAGGCTGGGCAGACATGAGCTGTTATCTAAACTCCTTAAGAGGGGTCGTAGGGGGGATCGTATAGGGGAATACTATAGGGGCTATCAACGGTGATGCTAGGAGTTTAGGCTATAGCTCACAGAAGTATTTTGACTTGGCTTGACATGGCTCAGGGAACAGGGAGGACCCTCAGTCTGGAGTTTGGGTCTGTAAAACCCTAAACCCTAAAAACCAAAATCTTAAACCCTAAACCCAAACCACAAAGCAGCCCCATCGTTTCGGCATGTATGCTTATGGCTGAGATTCTTCGGGAGCCACGAACTGCTTCTCACCCAAACCCTGAGGCCTCCAACGCGAAGTCACAACACAGCCAGAGATGCGTATTACAATTAATAATACTCTTACTATAATTATTCATTTTTCATTATCACTATCGTTACTATCCATTACTATTATTAGTATTATTCTTATTACTTGGACGGTTCGTTACGATTATTGTTGTTATTATTAGTACTACTATTATTACTATTATTGCTAGTTCACTATTGTTATTATTCTTCTTGTTATTGGCTCCGCCGGAGCGTAAACGCACAAAGCATGCATACCTGGCCGACCTCTCCGGATGTGGCCTGCATGGCAAGAACCACACAGTCGAAGTGTTTCGAGGGCCAAAAGTACTGCTTATACCACGCATCGCGTTTCGAATGTTCGAGTGCATGCGATTACCAGTGCATCCATGCCCAAACCATAATAACCCTTATGTTTCAAGAGCATACGGTCACCAGAGCATCCATGCCCAAACCACAACAACGTTCATGTTCGAGAGCATACGGTCACCAGTGCATCCATGCCCAAACCACAATAACGTTCATGTTCAAGAGCATACGGTCACCAAAGCATCCATGCTCAAACCATACGTTCATGTGCCAAGAGCATACGATGACCAAAGCATCCGTGCCCAAACCACAATAACCCTCGTTTTCCAGGAGCATACGGTAACCAGAGCATCCATGCCCAAACCATAATAACATTCGTGTTCTGAGAGCATACGGTCACTAGAGCATCCATGCCCGAACCAGAGTAGCATTCGTGTTCCAAGAGCATGCGACAACCAGAGCATCCATGCTCAAACCATAAAAACCTCCATGTTCCAGGAGCATACGATAACCAGGGCACCCGAACCATAATAGCATTCGTGTTTCAAAATTATACAATAATTAACCGGAGCATCAATTCCCAAACCATACTAGCATTCGTGTTCCAAGAGCATACGGTCACCAGAGCATACATGCCCAACCCATAACAACGTTCGTGTTCCAAGAGCATACAATAACCAAAGCGTTCGTGTTCCCAGAGCATACGATAACCGGAGCATCCATGCCCAAAACCATAATAACGTTTGTGTTCCGAGTGCATGCGATTACCAGTGCTGAGAGGCTTTAGGGTTTAGGGGTTAAAACCCAATCATCCATGGCGAGCTCAAAACCCTAAACTCTGAGTCCCAAAACATAGCCAAACCTGCAACTCTTCATCCGGAAACCCTCATCTCTCAAATTCTTGCCGGTGAGAATCCCTTGCAAAACGCAGTATTTGGGCAAGGGCACGTTTTGACGTGTGTTTTTGGGACCCCCTATAGCTGCGTGCTTGCTGAAATATTGTGTTTTACAGGGGATTTCGTCCTGTAGCGCAGCGCACCGATGAATCGGCGCGCGTTTACGGTCCGGCCGACCGTCGCTATTACTACTATTGCTTTTATTACTCTTATTATTAGAGCTGAAGCTTCGGGTCTGATAGGGGCCCTGAGCCTCAAACTCTGTCATGAGGACATTCCCGAGGTCTGGTTCACTGGCCTTGCAAAACAAGTGCCATTTAAAGAACTGTAAACCCTAAACCCTGAACCTTAAATCTTAAACTCTAAACCTTAAATCCTAAACCGCGCACGGATGGTCCCGTTTGAAAGGGATCAAGCTAGGAACGTCTTGCCTGAGGAGGTTGGGGGATTGTAGCAACCCTGCAAGGTCCACCATGCAAAGCCCGAAGGAGCCGGTTTAGGGTTTAGCGTTGAGGGTTAAGGGCTTAGGGTTTAGGGTTTAGGGTAAGGAACCCTAAACCCTAAACCCTAAGTTCCAAAAAGACCCTTAGGCTTGAAATCCTGAGACCGTCTCTTCAGGGATGACAAAGACATGGGCGACGTGGATGAGCTTGATGACCAACTCCGACTCTCGCTTGCAAGAGGGTTTAGGGTTTAGGGTTTTGGGGTTTGGGGTTGAGGGTTCAATACGGTCTAGGGCTTATGTGCTGGTGGGTAGTTGAGAAGATAGGAATTGAAAAGAAAACGGGATCTTTTAGAATGCGGGAACAAATGGACAATCACATTCAAAATGGAATTCAAAGTCAACTTGTTTGGAGCTTGTTGGTTTTGGGGGTGTGTTGTGTAGGGTGTTGGGTTCAGTTGGGTTCACGATTCCTGCTTGTCATTTCAAACCCAAAACCCCAATCCTTATCTAACGGTGTAATCCTTTCTTTGGAACCCTAAGCCCTAAGCCCTAAACCCTAAACTCTGCCCAGCGTAGACAGTCCTTGGTGGGCGTTGGGGTCTAGGGTTTACTTACTGGGGGTTAGTAGGGAATAAGGGAATATATCATATGGGGGTTATATCGGGATTGTATTCCTTTATTCCCTTCTAACCACCAGTACGTTTAGGGTTCAAGGTTTAGGGTTTTAGTCTTCCGGGTGCAAAGTTGTGGGATCCTCCACGTTCAGCTACACAACGTTTGCCCTGGCAAACGCATCGCCAAAGGCATTGCTATGCTTACTGGTGGTTAGTAGGGCGTGAACGAGTGGATTATCGCGGGCTGTATAGGGACTACAATAGGAAGTTCTTTCCCAATTTCCTGTGAATCACCGGTAGCAACTTCCCCAACATCATACCCAAAGCCATACTCCATCTACCTAAGGGGGAGTATCTCTAGCCCTATAAGACCCAACAATGTTTGGAGTATGTGCTCCAATCTCCGAACTCTTTTTGAAGTAGCCTCAACAATTGGTGTGAGCTCCAAGCCGGACAGGTCCTTGTGGTTTAGGGTTTAGGGTTTAGGGTTCTGAGAGACATGAGCGTCATAGCCACGACCATGACAGCTCTCACATAAAAAGTAGTCTCATCGATACTGCCATGAATGCTTAATACTTTGTACAAAGGGATTTATCAAACTTGCATAAGGTGCCTCGCGTCTAAATTCCAGGGAACCAAACTTGAACCCAGGACCTTCTACCATCCCCATGCAGTCCTCATGTGATGGAAACCTGAAGAGGGAAGCCCTCAATATAGATTCCAAAATAACGTAATCCTTATTATAGGAATCCCCAAAAGGGTACCCCTCTTTTTGGGAAATCCCCACATCCCTAAACCTAACTCCTAAACCCTATATATACACATCTATATATATATATATACCAAAACGGGGGACCCATAGGTACCAAGAAACATTGCTACATTACACTGGAAAAAGTGCACGCCCACAGTCCTCCGGACTCCAAATATATACACATTGGGAAACCCCCCACGTACTCCCCTTGCTTACAGCTGGTCAGGCTAGTAGGGAACAGAAGAACGGATCCCCTGAGCCTTAGAAGTACCAGTCATTGTGTTTAGGGTTTAGGGTGTAGGGAAGCAAGGTTCTAGTATTTTGTGGTCTACATGTAGATCCCCTGGGAAACTACCAAATAGTCCAAGAAGAAAGGGCAGTGTTCACCGTGTTTTCCATTCCCTCTTCCCCTGCCAACTGCCAGCCAACAAAAATTAAACAGAGAGCTGAGCAAGAGAGCAGTTTCCTTCATTCGCTGTTGAAGCTTCACTTGCGAAGGTTACATGGCTGACATCATGCACGATGTGGAGGGAACCATCGGAGAGATGTACGAAGAAGAGGCACAGAATATTTTCGACGTCTTTTTCAAGGGAGGTTACCCCTTTTTTTGGGAACCCCCCCCACATCCCTAAACACTAAACCCCTAAACCCTACACCCTATATATACATATATATATATACACATTGGGTAACCCACATGCATCAAACCTCAGCCTGTTGCCGGATTGCGGTTACCCAAAACCTTTAACGATAATTGTTGGGTTTAGGGTGTAGGACTAGGCGTGTTAGAAACCCTGTAATTGTTAAATATTAATAGTAGTACTAGCAACAAAAGTTGTAATAGTATTCACAAGGAAATAGTGATGATAGTAATAGTTGTCTCCACCGCCGGCTGGCAGAGTCTTGCCTTGCCAGTGACATCTCACAGCCCATAGATTTGGGCACTCATCCTATAGTCCCCCTTAAGTAGATAGAATATGGGGCATATGGGGATCTTATTATAGTATACCCAAAGCCATATTCTATCTACTTAAGGGGGACCAGAAGTCCTTGCCCTAAACCCTAAACCCTGTTTCGTAGCGTGGGCCTACAGCGTGCAGGGCGGATGGAGTATGAGTGGATGCACTACCCGCCCTTGTGCTCGCGGTTGTGCTCTGGGACCCTTAGGGTTTAGGGTTTAGGGTTTAGGGTTTAGGCGCTTGTGCAGGCATTGTTGAGTCCACGGCTGCTTGCGAGGGGTGGCCAGTCAGGGGCCTCGAACATGTGCCTTCGCCAGAGGGTCGCCAACAACGCTCGCCCTGTGTGCCGGGTCCATCCATCCGTCCATCCATCCTAAAAAACCTTCTTTAATCCTTCTGCCGCGGCGCCTCCCCTTGCAGTTGCGAAGCTGAAAATGTCCGCAGCTGTCAGTTTCCAAGAATCGGGCGTCCAGACTTATGGTCTCTTGTTGGCTCCCCATGTCGGATACCCACATAAGTTTGAGAACCCCGCAGATGTTCTAAACATAACTTACCTTTAGCCGTGACAGTTTGCTGTGGCTCAACTGAAGACTTCCCCCTCATAGCTACTCCTGCAGGGTCACCCTCATGGTCCGATTGTGTTCCACATCCTGTTCCCCAAAGTCGGAGATGAGGGAAAACGCTCTGTCTTTACTTTCTGCAAGAACACCTCAGGAGGACCAGTAAGCTCAGGTGTCACACATATTGTACAAGCCTGAAAACTGTCAACACTGAAAACTGTCAACACTATTCCCGCATATTCCTGATGTAGCTTTCGTGCAATCCGCACCAAAAACCCTCTTATAATTATTTAGGACCCTTCATTACCCTGAATGCGGGACCCGACCTAAATCCTGCACAAATGTCATACAGGCTTTCTATCATCCCCCATATGGTCCCATGGGCCCGACTCTAAAGCCGAAAAGCCCGAAACCCCAGTCCGTAGACTCGAGACGCCTAACCCTCGACTCTAACCCTTAGCCTTTACCCCCAGACCTAGACCCCTAACCCAACCCTCAACCATGAACCCTTAAACAACTAAATCTCAACAAACAGCCTCCTGATGTCAAGCGAGCTGCAGGCGCGGGCAAGCAGAAACCTCTCGCGAATGCACACCATTTAGGGCTGGGATGGTTTGGGGTTCAGAGTTGAGTGCTGTTGGGGGGAAGAGGTTTGGAGTTTAGGTGCCGGTTAGGGGGATTGGGGGTCTCTGTGTAGGGGATGTAGGGGTGGTAAGGGCTATCATAGGACTTAGGGTTCAGTGTGCCATATAAGGATATCCTAGCGCATGTGGGATTTAGCGGATTTCTGGACCCTAAACCCTCAACCCTAAACCCTAAACCCAGGATGTAAGGTGGACAGTGGATCTTTAGGGAGACGCTAAGTTCGAATAGAAAAAGGAAGCTGCTTTTTGGAGAAACAAGGTTTAAGGTTTTGGGATTCAGGGTCCAACGTTCATAGTGCCTGAATTTACCTACAGTAGTTCTCATTCTGGTGGTCACTGGTGGATTTTTTCCACAGCCATTTTGGGGGGTCCTAGACCCCCAAACCCTCCTCCTCCAGGCGCCTCAGAGCCCCCAAGGGCCCCCTAAACCCTAAACCCTAAACCCTAAACCCTCCAAGATCCTCCAACTCCAGAACTCCGGAGGCCTGAGCCCTGCAGACCTTGCAGTGCAGGCCTAAGACCTTGCCCTCAAGGCCCAGGACCTTCTAGGGGGCCTCCAGTGCCTGGACCCTCCTCCAGATCCTTATAAGGGAGCTTCGAAATCCCTTCAACAACAAAAACACTAACTGAGATGAAGTCTGTGTTGTTGACCACTAAAAAAAGAGTAGGTTTGGGTGAGCTGACCGCCTCAGACGGCGTGGGGTGGGTGATTGTGTCAAACGGTGTTACTTCCCTAGTGTGAATCGATTGGTGCCCGTACACCAGTGAAAGGTGAACATACGACGAGTTGCACACACTAGGGGTCTCATGGCTTTCAGGATTTGGGTTCATTTAGCTATCCCAAAGAGGGCATGTGTATTCAGGAGGTTACGAATGTTGGGCTGAAAAAAGGGATCAGTGCTTAGCAGTTGTTTTTTGGAATGGATCCCAAGAGTGGTCCATAACAATAGCCGTATGACCCTTTGAGATCCGTGCAGACCACATTTTTAGATTTTGCTGAACTAAAACCCAATCAGTAATATTGAAATGGATGTTAAAGGATATCCCAACATGTAGCCAGACCAGTACGTTCAGGGGTAAGGTCCTTCCTCCCTTTGGTGGGCAGTTTTGTTTCCGGTCCGTTTGCATGCTGCAGACCGCACATAGGCCAGAAGAAGCGCGGCCCGGGGTATACTAGCTATCTGAATGGCGTCTGGGTAGGTACAACGGGTGATGTGAGCAGGATGTTTATAGTCATAGCTGGCCAGCTAGTTATAGCTAATTGCAACTTTCTTTGGGGGTGAGTGATCACCATGCTGATATGTACCCATGAACCTCCAAGTAAGCTTTAAGGTTTTTGGGGTGTTGTCAAGGCTAAGTCATAAGTTCCGCTTTGGGTATCTTGAACAGGAGATCCACGTAAGGATCGGGTTTTGACAGGAGAGACAACGGCTTCTGCGCATCTGGACCAGAAGGAACTTCATAGCGTCCCGCAGAATACTTGCCATAGTCTTGCATGTTTCGGAAGGCTACTAGATCTTCGGGCCTCGGAATGGGTTTCTGCTTGGTGGACATAGCTGGCTTGCATTCTATCTTCGGCCCTAGGGCCTTTCCCCTCAAACTTGATCGGTGTAATTACCCCCTCAAGTCTGGAATTTGATCAACTGCCTTCAAAGCAGCACGAGTGATTGATCCTGCAAACAAGAAAAGGAGACGAATGACGCCAAGTCTTAGACCCCCAACACTAAAACCTTACACCCTGAAGCCTAAAACCTAAAGCAACATGCAGTATGCTGGGTCGGCGTTGGCTTGCAAAGGTCAGCTGCACTCGGCCGGTAGGATAGTTGTATATAGAACTGCTTTGCCGGCGATGGATCGGCAGATTGGGGCTTAGAGTTCGTAATTTAGGGGCTGAAAACTTAAGGCGCCCCCACAGTTCACAGCTCCCCCTCAACCCTAAACCCTAGACTCCTAGCTAGACCCTAAATTCTAAACCCTAAGCCCTAAGCCCATTGAATTCATCCAGCCGCGTGGCTGGCTGCACAAACCCAAAGGGAGGGAACCCGGTGACATCTGCCGTCTGGTTGGCATTTTTTAGGGGTTATGTAAGGACATACAGCATAGCGGGTACATCAGGCTAATGGAAAAGAAAATGAAGTCTACTATGTCGGGTTAAGGTTTACGCGTTTGGAGGCTAGATTTGGACGGTAGTTTCCATAAATAGGGGAACTTAAATCTAGACTCCAAAATGTTGTAATGCTTGTTGTATGTATCTCACAAAGGTGCCCCTAATCTTGGGAAACCTCATATGTTTTAGGATTGTGGGTTTAGCTCCAAGCTTTTGGTGTCTACGGTGGAGGTGGTCTTGATTCTTGATATGGTGGTAGTGCTGGTCGTGCTGGTGATGGTTATATCCCCAGTCACATTCCTTCAGCAGTCATAGTCATGATGATACAAAGAAGAATGTTCGTGATAACCGTGAATTGCAATGACAAGAGTAGTAGCTTTGAGTATGTACAGTACCCCTCTTGTCACCGGTTTATTGTTTCCAATGGAACTTGTTTTCAGGTTCTCGGGCTCCGAATTTTTGACGAATACCAGCAAGCTTCCAGAGGTGGGCTTCAGGATAGACAGAATCGGCTAGGTGGTCAGGGAGTAGCAATGTAGGGTGCCCAGACCGAGATAGCGTCATATTCCCATAGCTCCAGGCAAGATGCTTGTAGTGTACCCAGTTAAAGAGTATGAACCTGCATGCTGCATGACTGGTTGAGGAGTAAGCAACTCTTGCGATTTGCATTGCTGTTCGGTTGAGAAGGCTCTCGTTTCATGCCCAAAGTATTGCGTGATTGAGATGGAAGCTTTCCATGATTTAAGCTGAGTCGCCAGCAAGGGAATGTTGAAGTACGACAAGTGTCAAGTGGACCACCACATTCAGATGATGAGTAGTTTCCATTTTGTTTTCCATTATCCCTATAGTAACCCAATACATATCCTGTAATCCCTATATAACCCCTATATTCAAGTTGAAATAACACCAATATATACCCTATTATACTATAGCAGTTTCCATTTTCTTTTCCATTATCC
Source organism: Symbiodinium pilosum (assembly GCA_905231905.1). Classification (NCBI taxonomy): domain Eukaryota; class Dinophyceae; order Suessiales; family Symbiodiniaceae; genus Symbiodinium; species Symbiodinium pilosum. Next base: position 15,544 of record CAJNIZ010007787.1, read on the forward strand.
CTATGATACCCCTAATATGTTAAAGTACGACAAGTGTCAAGCGGACCACTACATTTCCATGATGAT
>CAJNIZ010007788.1:2466-15609 GCA_905231905.1 Symbiodinium pilosum
TATCCTTGTACTTTTATATATACCCTAAAAAATATGGTAGCTTCCATTTTCCATAATCCTAATAATGCCTCTCTATATACTCGATTACAATATGTAGTTTTTTCCGTTGTCTTTTCCATTATCCTTAATGATATGTGAATATTATGTATACCCTATTTCGTAGTAACTTTGTGGTCAGAGCCGAAGTAAGCGACCTAGGGTTTAGGGTTTAGGGCCTCCGTGTGGCCTAGTGCTGGCCGGATGTTTCGGATCATCGTGAAACTTATTTGTTATGGAATGACTGAACGCGTTGTTGGACAACTCCGACTCTGATCAAGCTAAGGGGCGCAAAGCAATTGTGAAACTCGTGGGGATGTATCTTTTGCATCAAGGTGTGCAGGGTTCCCCATTCCCCACATGAACCGCAGCCCCGAAACACCTCGCTAAACCCTAAACCAACCTGGCAAGGTTCATCCTGAACCAGCAGACGATGCGACTGCGAGGCTTTGAAATCCACCCAATCGTCGACGCAGTGCCAGGTTCTGCCTCACTGGTTCAAGTAGGGTTAAAGAGCTATCGAAAAAGTATAGGATTGGTAGGAGTTTTCTGGGTTGCTGTTAAGGAACTTAAATTGAATTGCTATCTTGCGGAAACCCTCTTAACTACTATATATATATATACCCAGTGCTATCTTGGGGAAACCCTCTTAACTACTCTATATATATATACCCATTAGGGTAACTTAATTTAAGTTCCTTAACAGCAACCCAGGTTTGGGGCTCAGAGGTTAGAGGTTGGCCAGGGGCTTGCCATGGTCTACAGTCTGTAGGTATTGGGGGCAAGTGTTCACAAAGGGGCTTGTGTGGGAGGCCAAGATTGTTTACGGGGTGAGGTTTAATGGAACTATTCTCTTTTTTTGTCAGTTAGTCCTGTGAAGCGTGTGTATTTTTGTTTATCCCTTTCCCTCTTCGTTTCCAACCAAGCACTTGGCGCAGTGTCTTGCCTGCCTTTATTTTGCGTAGGGTTCGAGCTTGCGTCGTGTGGAGTGATGCAGAACTATTTGCAAAGATTGCACATTCACAGCTTGATGCTTTTGCCCAATGAAATGGCAATGCTAAATCCGAATCACGCAACCTCAAGAGCCAAGCGCTCAGTCTTGAACCCCCAAAAAACGATTCAGGCTTTCAAACTGACATCGATCCATTCACCGATCCGGACAAGTTCGCGCTAGCGAGATTTATGCACCAGAACGGAATTGAATCTAGGTTCAGGGTAGAAAGTTGGGAGATAGGGTCCAGAGTCGTGGGCTAAGGGCCCTGGGGCTGTCGGTTTGTCAGTACTTTCGTTTCTCTTGGCCGTCTCAAGATACGATTGACATGTACTTTGTCCCTGGTTTGGAGCCTTTGTGTTTTAGACCTTTGCAGGGTTGCTAGTAGGATTCCTGTGTACCCTATTACAGTATAGTAGTTTCCATTTTCTTTTCCATTATCCCCATATATCCCCAATATGTCTAGGGCCACCCAGGGGTTCAATTGGACCAGCACTTTGCAGAAGCCCTGGCATCCCAGGACAGCATCACCCAACGCGATGAAGCTGGGTGGTCCCTCTTGTGTTATGCGGCAGTGAATGGCACGCCTAGCCTGGTATCCACCATTCTGAAACGGCGGGGAGATCCTAACGACAGCATTCGAAAACCCAAGCCAGAGGCAAAGCACATGAGTCTCCGGGCTTGTGGTAGAGTGCTTGGGATTTAGGGTTGTGGGGGTAGGCGTTTGCTGGCAGCGCGAATTAGCGCGACATCCCTCGATGAGAATCATCATAATTAGTTGGAAGTTGAGCGCTGGAAGAACAACAATGGAAGTCCTGCCAGGCAACATTCCGGTTGTAATTTAATGATGTGGTCATAAGAGACGTAATAATGAGCTTAATAACAGTAGTAATCGTAATACTGATAGAACAAATAATAGCATTAGTCAATAATAGTAATAATAGGTGCAATAGTAACAATAATCGTAGGAATAATAATCATCGTAATGGTGCTGTAGACCTTTCCCTATGACCCTTAGGGCAACCAAGCCAAGTACCCACGTAAGCCGGATCTGATGCCGTCAGCTTCCCTGGAGGCCTACTTTCCGAAGCACATGAGCGTTCTGTCCTTGTGCGCATGGGGCAGGCACAACGAGTGCTTGAAGGTCGTGGCCTAGTCCAAATGCTGTCCCCAAATCCTTGAAGACTAACATTTTTCCGACCCAGAGCCCAAAACTCCAAGACCCGAAAGCCTCAGTCAAAATAAAAGCTCTGAAGCTCCCAAGCGCTGGGCTGCATGTCCTGAAGGTTCTCTTGTCAGCTCGGGCGAACGTCAACAAAAAGGACTCTCGACGTCAAACGGCTCTTCACTGGGCATGTTCCTCTGACAACGTGACTTGGCTGGCGCTTGTTTCAGGGTTGTTCCCATTCTCCAACCACTGGAGTAGGGTGTTTGTGTCATGGCAGCCAGTGGCTTGGATTGAATTCAGCTTCTGTACCCAGTAGGCCCTAAACCCTAAGCCCTAAACCGTTGGTTGAATTCCTATCCTGGCCTAGGCCGAAGGCGTGCGAATTTTATTCGATGCGGGTGTAGATCACCTCGCACTGGGCTTCCCTGAGGCCTACATCACAAAACGGGTTTAGGGCTTAGGGTGTCTGAGTGCACTAGTTGTTGTATGTTATCTGCTGAGATCCCCTACATTCCGTCTAGTTGTGGAGCAAGATTTTCTGAACGCAAAATGTAACTCCTTGGTGCTAAACTTGGTTACTCAAACCTTAGGACCCCAGCTCCGAAGTCCTTAGCCCTCACCTTCTACGTAAGGATGACTCCCAAAGAGGCATCACAAAACCGGGTTTAGGGTCTAGGGTTTAGGGTTTAGGCTTAGGGTTTAGGGTTTAGGGCCCTGAACCCCTAAAACCGTAAACACCCAATGGGGAGGCCTCGGCTTTCCAAATAGCTTGTTCATCCCGCTCCACCAACGCCATGCGGGAGATGTTGCGGCAGGCATGCGGGTATTCAGGGTTTAGGGTCTAGGGGGAAGGGTTTAGGGTTTAGGGTGTTCATCAACTATTTGCGCCTGGGCTTAGGATACGAGGTCTACTGTAGTATATACTGCCCAGAACAGTCGGATCCTGACATAGTGACTCCCAAACATGGACCCAGAATTCCAAGAATGGTGATCGTTTGGGTTCGCCGAATAGTGAGGCCCTGCCGGTGGAGGGGGTAATGGGAAGTCATCATCTTTGCTCTGGAACGTGAGCATACATATAATTTCATGAATATACAATGATATGTGCACACATCTTTGTGTATCCACATGTCGTTATACATTCGCATGCTATACATACCGTAGGCTGTCCAACTTATGGTCCCCTTTAGGGTCCCCATTACAATGCAGCCCCGAATATTTAGGGTCTAGGGTATTCCGAAAGGGACCGTAGTTGTGACAACAGGCAACACATGCCAGATAGCAAATTTGTAGTCGCAACGCTTCGAGAAGGAGCATGAATCATGGTACTGATGATAGCAACAGCAGCAACAACAAGAACAACGGCAGTCTTAACGGTAGGGGGGGTTAGCAACAACAAGAACAACGGCAGTCTTAACGGTAGTGGGGCTTTTCAAAAACTGTACACTCTGAACCTGAAACCGCGGAAGACAAGTGTTGTGGCCAGATGAGCTGCTGCGGGATGATGCAGACACAAAACCCACGCAACCCTGCTGAGCTTTCTGGGTTGTTGATAAGGAACTTAGATTAAATAGTCAAGCTACCATAATGGGTCTATATAGTAATGAATAGGGTTTCCCCAATATAGCCCTGGTTTTAGAGTTTGGGGGGTTCGGTTTTTTTTGCCATCTTACCGTTGACAGCTGGCTGCAGTCCACCAACTTAAGTAGCACCACCAACATCCAGCAAGGGTGCGCCCAAAGCCTCGCAACCGGCAAGGCACAGACCCTAACCCTTGAAAACTTGACAGCCCAAAACCAAAGTTCGAAAGTACCAAGCCCCAATACCCGAACTGGAAAAGTCTAACCCCGAATGGAAATCTTGAACCCTAAACTCTGATCATTCTGAGCCTGTGCCACATCATAAGCGAAGTGGCTCCCCTAAAGGCTAATGTCAGCAACATATGGTAGTTTTCTAAAATTAGGGGTACCATCTTGGGGGTCCATAATGAGGATTATAGTATATTAGGGTCTACATTGGGGTCCCCTTATTCAGGGAAACTACCATATTCAGAACGGTTACCCAAACAGACATCTCACAGCCTAAACCCTAAACCCTAAACCAGTGGGGATGTTGCTGCAGGCACCCGATCAGAACCTGTCACAGTCCATGCACTTTGCTTTCGTCATCGGCGGGGGCAGCACAGAGCCTAGGGACCAAATGAGTCATAGCCTAAACTTTATATAGGGGATTATATAGGGGACTACTATAAGGGTTATTAAGGGGGATACTAGGAGTTTAGACTATAGCTCAAATGGGTCTTGAAACGAGATACCGAATACAAAGACATGTATGTAAGCACCTCTATGTGTACATCTGTGTATATATATATATATATACATATGCGTATGTGTATGTGTGCGTCTATAAATCTAGATACATATATATATATATGTATTCAGACATCTGTGCACGCGTGTGTTCTGTGTGCGCGATGGTATGCATCATCTTCTCAAAATCCACTAAGCCTTCAAGGAAGTGGTTTCGCTCTTGCTTAACGCGAAGGCAGATGTGGACGAGCAGTACGAGGCCGCACATCATGATATCGGTAGTTTCTGGTATTCAGGAAGAGCTTCGGGTCACACCCAGTAAAAATTTGCGGCTGAGGCTCCTGAAGGAATCGTTGTAAACGCGTTTCTAGTCAGAACAGGTTGTTGGAACGGAGTGCTTCGGCACCAAATCGGTCCAAGCGTGAAAGGAAAATGGGGTCAGTCTCAGAATTGAGGTCCTCCAGAATATTCAAAGCACTGGAAAGAATGGTGGCGCATAGCTTCCAGACACTTCCAATCTTTGCCAACACAGATAGGTCAGCCAGCCAAACTTACTTGTACCAGCGCTGCTGAAGCACCAGCTTGGGGTTATGTGAGGATAACGGAAGAGAACATGGAAACTATAGGGATCATGTGGTGGTTATATAGGAATTATACGGTTATATTGGGGTTATACTGGGATAATGGAAAAGAAAATGGAAACTACTATTTAGGGCTTAGGTGTGGCAACCATCCACCCAAGCCGGAGAGGTTTTCCCTCCCGCCAAGGTGACAATGGGAGGCAGTCCTGGCTGGTGGGCAGTTCCTCATGGACCAAGCACAATTAACTTGCTAAAAAAGGTATAATCTAAGGTTTAAGTTTGATGCTTTGTGGATTTGGGGTGTCTAAGGGCTCAGGGATAGGGGGTAGGGGTTCAGCGTTTAGGGCTTCAGGCTCTGGGGATGCGGGGTTTCTTGAAACAATAGAACCCAAAGGATAGATGGGAATGTCAAGTAGTAGAGGGTTCAGAAGCTCTTCCCCCCTGTGGTCCTGTGGCCTCTGGTCTGGGTCTTGTGGTTTAAATTGAGGTTTAGAGTAGGTTTACAGTGTTTGTAGAGGGTTCTTCCCCCCCCCCCTGTGGCCTGTGGTCTGGGCCTGGTGGTCTAAATTAATGTTCAGAGAAGGTTTATAATGTTTGTAGAGGGTTCATAAACTCTTCCGCCCCCCCTGTGGTCCTGTGGCCTCTGGTCTGGGTCTCGTGGTTCACCTTAGGTTTACGAGGGTTTGTAGAGGGCTTATAACAGTTTCTAGAGGGTTTTGAACGGTTCATAGAGAATTTCAAGAAGGTTTTTACAAAGGATTGCAGAAGGTTTATGCAAGATGACTACCAAGCCGATCCGTGACCGTGAGCATGTTAAAACTGAGACAACAATATGAGGTGTCAAAAAGCGATGACAGTTGCGAAGACAGCGATGAGGACCACCCTCATCCCTGTGACTGTTAGCAGTTTTGAGATGCTACGACGACACATAGGTCCAAAAGTTACGACAGTTACGAGGATGGCGACCTCGCGGGGCCCCATCGGTGTTCGCGGGCTAGGGAGGGGGGGGGCCGGGGGTGGGAACGCGGAGCGCGGACGCATATATATGGGAGTATGATAAGGCGTCTTAAGGATGCTAGGAGAGTAGACGAGGGCTCACATATGTGTAAATTGGGAGTCGGAGCAGCAGAGGCTTCATAATCCCATTCTTCTGAGAGAGCCATACACCTTCACAGAGTCCAAGCTATGCAGAAGAAGGATGGGTTTGAAAGATCGCTTGTCCACGTCTAGGTAACTAAGATATTATCCAAGTGCCAGTTTTGAGTTGCTGAGAGCCCCCAGCTGGAAAATCTTACCTCCTAAAGCCCGTAAACCCTTAACCTTGCAGAAAGGTTTTCAAGATCTTTAGTCTCCAACATCGATGGGGTTCTTCAAAGTTGACGACTCTGGCCTATCACCATGCGGGTGCTACTCCGCTGCTGGGCTATGCTTACTTGGCTCGTGAGTTAGGGTTCTAGGGTTTTGGGCTCGGCCGCGAATGGAAACAAAGGGTGACCATTCTGCGGCTCTACTTCAGGCCTCACAGAAACCGTGGATGGGTAGTTCCCCAAATTAGGGTGCCGTAATACGATCTATAACCAAAAGGGGCCCAGAATTTTGAGGACGAAATTTAGATTGGGGGGGACCTTTTTGGGGGATATATAGGGTTCCCGGGGGGGGGACCTATTAAGGGATATACTACAAATTTAGTCCAGGGCTCACACAAACCGTAGATGCAGAGGGAGATCCATTCAGGACGAAGCTGGAATTGTGTTTGGAGGCCTTCTAGTGATATAGTCCCCCTTAAGTAGATAGAATGGGGGGTATATGGGGGATCTTATTATAATATACCCAAAGCCATGTTCTATCTGCTTAAGGGGGACTATATCCATCAAGAAGGCAGAACCTCAAAGCGTCTCCATTGAGTAGAATCATACTTAGCCCAACCAACAAAACCACCCTCAGATCCAGTTATGGCCTCTGCGCACTCCACGTGCTGACGTAAGACAGACCTGAAAAGTGTGGGCAAACCCAAAACATCTTCATTGTACGCCATGGGTCCTATCTGCTTATGGAGCGGAGGGTGTTCATGCTACACTCAGACCACGGATTCCTGTTGATGTCTACATTCCAGATCAAGCCTGCGCGCCATTGCTCATGCCAAACTGTGATAGTTCCCACACCCCACCCTGAACCCTAAACCCCTAAACCCTAAGCCCTACATAACCCCATTGTAGTAGTTTCCATTTTCTTTTCCATTTTCCCCCAGAAAAGAACAAAATAACCCCAATATCATCTGAATATAACCCCTAGAATCCCTGTTACCTGAGGCCCCAATAGAGTAGTTTCCATTCTCTTTTCCATCATCCCAATATAACCCCAATATATACCCTATCAAAATGTAGTAGTTTCCATTTTCTTTTCCAGCCTAAACCCTAAACCCTAACAACCCTAAATCCCCTACCTGAGGCCCCAATGAATTTGGGGTTTTCCTGCCCAAAGGCTGATGCTCAGCGTGATATGTGGTGTTTTCGTCAGCACCTATGCTCTTCTAGCAGCTGGAGCCCGGAAGGACCTTGCATTTAGGGTTTGGGGTTAAAGGTTTAGGGTTTAGGGTTTGAGGTTTAGGGCTTAGGGTTTGGCGCCCGGAAGGACCTGGGCGGTTTTCGGGCTCAGGTTTTGATTTTTGGGCTGTTGGAGTGGGAGTCTGGTGTTCCTGCTTTAGAGTGTCCGGGTTTGGGATGTACCGCTCAGGGTCAAGAATTCAGAACAGTCTTCGGTTTGTTTGGCGTCCGGTCTAGACACTAAACCCGAAACCCAACACCCTATAAAGGTCCAGGGTGGAGACAACAAATGGGGAGCAGAGATTGCCATGCATACTAAAAGTGGACCAGGAAGGAAATGCAGAACTTGATAGGAGTTGAACTAAGTACAAGCCGTGTCGACACTTTTGAAGCGGAGTGACGACGGGGAAAACTGGCACGACGACGCAGCCGCTGTAAACCGGTGTTTGGAGTCCTGTCTGGGAGGGTTAGGTTTGCAGCTGGTAATTCTGCATGAGCATGGGACAGGAGAATAGGGGCATATCAGTATTCAATCCTTTAACCCCCTAAACAAACAAAACATCATGAACATTACCTAGACATGGAAGAAGGACAGGAACCTGCTAGGAGTCATGATGAACATTTCGTAACTAGTGGCATTCTGAATGCCAGGCATGTTTCTGACCAGAAGTCTGTGGGTGGCAAAAATGGCAAGCCGGTTTAGGGTTTAGGGTTTAGGGTTTAGGGTGTTTTGCAGTGGTGCTATGCAGCCATTGCAACGTTGATCATGTCAAGAAAGTTTTGAAACATTCTTTGTATTCCAAGGTGATGTCATTGGCATGACAAAAACATGACATCCTGGCTGGGGAGCAGAACACCAAGCGGAATGCCAAGCCTTTCAGAAGTCTGGGTTGCTGTTAAGGAACTTGATGTTGGTTACTCTACTGGGGAAACCATATTTTTTACTGTATATATATATATATATCCATTATGGCAACTTAATTTAAGTTACTATATTGGGGAAACCATATTCTGGTTATATATATATACACACTCATTATAACGTAACTTAATTTAAGTTCCTTAACATCATAAGATACGCCCAGCAGGCGAGCATTTCCAGTTTATGGGTTTTGGGGAGGGCCGGATACAGCCCCGCTGATTTCCTATTACAAAAGCAAGCCTTATCTATAGTGGTAATTAGCAAGCTGGAAGACTTAGGAAATGCAGGAATCCCTGCATTCAAAAGGGCAAGTAACCATAATTTCGTTCGCACGTTTCTGAGTGGTGGAGGGGTTCCATTAGCAAGTTTCTGATTGGTAGCGGGGTGTTGATTGTTTGCGCCCCTCCGTCTTTTCCACCAAAATACAATTTGACTGCTTTGGCTGGCTACACAGGAATGCTTCAGCTACAGAAGACTTTGTCTGAGTGTTGAGAACCTACAAGCTGGGTTTTGCTTCGTAGCCCCAAGCCTCAAACCCGAAACAGATTGGCTGCTAGGATGTCTGGCCGTCAAAACGCCAACAGAGAACGGACAACTTTCCAATACTTGGCCATACAATGCGTTGGATCTCGGCATACCTATTCATTGCACTTTGCTCCCGAAGTATGAGCCAAGTCTTGATGGCTCACACTTCAGTGTTGCAAGCCGCTGTTTGCAAGGCACTGTTCACATAATATTGAGTAAAGTCGCCCAATCATAGCTTGACACCACATGCTACTTACCCTAGACAGGGGGAGCCCAATGTAGACCCCAAAATACGATGATCCTTATTACAAGGACCCCTAAAATGTACCCCTAGTTCTGGGAAACCTTTACATGTGTAAAGATGAGCCTTGCAGCCCCAGAAAGCCAGTTAAACACTTCCTCACACCAAGTCCGATGATTTGCAATCCCGTGCTCACACTGTAGTTAACCTTTCATGTTATGTAGTAGAAATCCTAGACTGGCACACCCAAGCCCAAAACCCAGAGAACCTTTGAGTTAAAAACTTCTACATGCCAGCATCCTTCAGCCCCCATCCCAACCCTTAAAACACTAAATGATCCATTATTTTCTTTTCCGTTAACCCCATATAACCCCAATATAATCCTAATATTACCCCAAACAGGACCTTCGCAACCGCCGTGGAAAGACTGCAGCAGATCTTGCAGCAGAAGTACTCGCACCTCCTGAGCTGGTCCAGGCAAATGGTTTTATAGGGGCTTTATAGAGGTTATATAGGGGATATATAGGGATTATATAGGGGTTATATAGGGATTATATAGGGATTATGTACGGGTTGTATAGGGGTTATATAGGGGTTTTATAGGGGTTGTATAGGGGTTATGTAGGGGTTATGTAGGGGTCATAGGCAAAGCTGTCAAGATGTCAAATCCCGCAACCCTCAAGCCTCAGCTGTGTGGACATGTCGCAACACCCTTTTGAAGGTTCTGTAGACTGTCAATACTATCTGGGATTTTTGATGTTTGCTACAGGATGTACTTGAGTGGTATCCAGGGCTTCCTAGACCCCCAAAAGGATCTAAAAATTAGATCCCCTAGATCCATAGGGGGCATTATATAAGGATTATATAGGAGCTATAAGGGGTCTACATAGGGGATCTAATTTTTAGATCCTCCCAGGGGTCTGGGTTGGAATGGCTGTAGAAGGACTGGGTACAGGGTTTGACAAACTCCGTCATGTTGGTCTTCTATACCTGATTCTAGGGCCTGGCGCTTTTGAGCTATAGTCTAAACTCCTTGAAGGCGATTATATATAAGGGAGCAATATAGGGGTCATTAAGGGGGGTACTAGGAGTTTATACAGAGCTCTTTTGTATTTAGCCGTGTGCGTGGGGAGGGTGGGGGGTGCCAGCGGGATGTAATAACGTCCATTCAGAGTGCGACCATGCCAAAATCTCTGGTATCTACAGCGTTCATAGCCCAGACTGCGGCAGACATCCCGATTGCAAACATGCCGTTGATATGTTGGAGCATGATATTGTTTCTCGCGTATCACTGCCGAATTGAAAGCAGCTTCGCTCCGCCTGGAAGACCACGTGATTTTGCGAACGTCTTTTAGAAGTGCAGACATGCCAAGCTTGTGCGAACCATGCAAAAAGCACAACCGTCCAGCGTTTCGCGATCCCTGCCTGAGAGATTTGATCCGATTGGCAAGAGCGGGCATGTTGGGAATCTCTGGGATGCGGCACCTGTTCCAGAGCGCAGAAAAGCCAATGGCTAAATATCAAGAAATGACCACAAAAGGCTTTCGGCAGGATAATATCGGTTGCCGGGCTGCAGATGAGTCAAAGGTTTGGAGCTATATGACCCGCTTGGGCTACACATGTCAAGGCATTTTTATTTGGGTAGATGGAGCAATGCAGCCTGTAGTCTTGAAACGCAGCCTACTTGAGACTTGCAGCGTAGGAATTCGGTTCTCTAGGTTTAGGGTGTAGGGCTTAGGGCAGTCCTTCTCGAGCAGTTGTATCCGACCCAGTAGAGCTTATAGATACGACTCCCAATTACGTGGAACTCCTACTGGGAGTAGCCTGTGATGGTCTACCGACGCAATAGCTTTCCGACAAATAGTGGTGTTAAGGGTGTGGGGCATTTAGGGATTGCTGTGACGTGAGATTCAGCATAGCCTGTTGAAGATACCCTGCACCCAGTTCCTCAACGGCTACACCTCGAACCGTAGGCCCCAAACCTGGACCCTTCAAAAAAAACATCCTTTCACTACATTCTAAAACCCAATCCCTGATCCCTTATCTCCTCATCCCCAGCTTTGACTCAAAACAGAACAGCACAAATTGAAATGCTATCTCTACAATTTCTACGTGTTGGGATCCCCTTTTTTAAACACCTTTTTCCATGGAATTTGCCATCCAAGATTCCCCAGAATTGACGTGCCGCAGCGAAAGACCTACGTACTACCCATGCCCAGGTCATCGCAGTCACGTAAATGGTTTACCTCAAATTCAAATCATCCTCTCAAAGAAGCCTGTGTTTCGCTACTTTCAAGCGGCGCGCTCAGGCCCTCGACCCACTGGGAACCAAATGGGAGCCCACGCCTCCGGAGGAGGACTCTAGGTGGATGTGAAAGGAAGTTTTGTTCTTTGGACACTCTGGTTGTTTCTCCAACGTGTTTCATTATTTAAGAAACTTAGCTTACTTTTTCGAAGAGCCGCCAAGTTTCAGAAAGGATCCGTACACAATCATCACGGCGTCTGTGTGAGGTCTGCGTGCCAAGACTTTCCGTGCAACGATTTGGAAGGGCCACAATGGCAGAGTCTGAGCACAGAGCAAAATCAATTCCCGGCCATCATAAAATATGCCTTGCATATTTTTCCTCGTTTCGGCTCAGCTGCAGGTCTGCAGAACTCCAGTGATGCAAGTTGGCCATGATCCTAAACCCTAAACCCTAAACCCCCCTACCTTCATCCCACCTTTGAGCCCCCTGACATACAGACTTTGCCTTAAAGTTTTGATTGTCTCAGGACATGGGAGTTTCCCAAAATTAGGGGTACCATTTTAGGGGTCCCAATAATATGGACTATAGTATTTTGGGGTCTATATTGGGGTACCCTTATTCTGGGAAACTACCACATGGACCCTTAAGTGCCTTAGCCTGCTTTAAGGCTCAAAGTTTCAGCCCTGAACCTTCAGAAAGCTCAATTGCAACCGACAGAGATTGGTCCTGAGATTTGCTATGAAACCTACGGAAGCTACATCAAGCACGGAGTGGGTATCTAGAGGTTTGGGTATTTAGAACTGCTACCATGGCTGCCCCCATTTATTAGGCACATGCCCCTGTTATCATAACTCGTCTGGGTTGCTGCGTGCTTTGTGTGCTGCTGATATCTCCCTTCCCTGAATCTCAATCTGCATGCATCTCTTGTCCTATCCCGTAGGTGTTTGAAGTATTCTGCTTTGGCACCATGTGGGGCCTCTCAATTGAGGGGGCTAACATTAGGTCATTAGGTGGAGGAGGGAACTATTTTCGTCCCACGTCAGACAAGAACTCTCTCAGGCGGGCCCTCAACCCTAATTCCAGGCATGCTCTTCCATCGCAAGCAGTCGAACAATCTAGAAATCTAGAAAAATGAGACAAACGGCAATCTGGTTGGCACGCAGTGCTTGAAGCTTGAAAGTTTTTGCAGAGCCAGCGGCGGTCAGCAGTGTGATGTCAGAATTCATGGTGACGCAATAGCCAATGCCACCAGCCTAGTGTTGGCAGGGACCCGCCCCGCACCCTGGCGCCGGCCCCTGGCCACCGGCACCGCTGCCACCACCGGTGCCACCACAGGCCACCGACAGCAGCAGCAGCAGCAGCAGCAGCAACAACAGCAGCAACAGCAGCAACAGCAGCAGAAGCAGCAGCAGCAGCAGCAGCAGCAGCAGAAAAAGCAGCAACGGCAGGCAACGCAACGGCAACGGCAACTGCAGCAGCAACAGCAGCAACGGCAACCCCAACGGCAGCAGCAGCGGCAGCAGCAGCAACAGCAACAGCAGCAGCAGCAACAGCAACAGCAACAGCAGCAACGACGACGAC
>CAJNIZ010007789.1:0-15607 GCA_905231905.1 Symbiodinium pilosum
GGGTTGTGGAGCTCAATGCTTACATAATGTAAGCATTGAGCTCCACAACCCTAAACTCTACAGCCCTACAGCCCTAAACCCTAAGCCCCAAACCCTAAATCTCAAACACGAAACCCCAAACCTAAACCCTAAACCCTAACCCGGAGCCTCAACACTGTTTGGTTAATGAACCAGGCTCGTCCTGTTGAAGAGGCTTATCGTATGGAGTTCTATGTTAATTTGGCGGAGGGTACTTCCTGGTAGCCGGTCCAAAATTCCTAAGCCCCCTCAACCCTCAACTCCCCTAGGGCCCTTAACCCTAAATCTTAAACCGTAACTTTAAACCCCAAAACCTAAGCCCTAAACTCCTAAAACTTTCGTCAAGCCCCAGTCCTCCACCCAAAACCCTTCAGGTGCAATCGGGGTTCTCGGCCACCTTCTGGTAGTATAGCCTCCGGCTAGCAGACTAATGGAGATTGGGGCTAAGGGCTTATGTTCCGGGATTCAGGGTTCAGGGTTTAGGTTTGGGGTTCAGGGCTTAGGGCTTAGGCTGTAGGGTTCGGGGCTGAGGGCCTTGGCGTTATCAGTAAGATAGCACACTACACCTGCAAGCAAGTATGACCGTAAAGCCTAAGTCAGGGTACAGCTACACCGGATGTAACTGCCACGAACCGCCTGGGACGTTTAGGACCGAGTCTGCGCTAACGATCGTGTTTTACTGGTTCTTTATCTGGGTGGGAATTGCGAAACGCTACAGCTATCTGTAACAGTTATTGTATGGGCATTGCCTGCTTATGACTTAGATTTTTCTCCGACCTAGGGTCATGATACGCTGAGAAGTGTTGTCGTTGCCCCCTAATGGTAAACGTCACAGATTTCGTAATAACAGTAAACAGTTGTAGTACTGCGAACAGCAGTAAACATATACCAAAAACAGTAAGACGTAATCATTACGAGAACATCAAGACCAAAAAAAAACACATTGCTCATGCTCACAAAGAATATTTTTATATAGGGATAATGGAAAAGAAAGTGGAAACTACTCTATTATAATAAGGTATATATTGGGATTATATAAGGATAATGGATGGAGGAAACCTTGTACCAGCTTGCATGGCCGCAAAAATGTTGATTGCAAGACTTTGTTCCTGCCAGGTTTCCAAAAGATTTCCTCCATCCACCATCCCTGAACCCTGAATCCTTCACCCAAATCCCTAAACCCTAACCCTACACCCTGCACCCCCCACCTTAAACCCCAAACCCCACTCCTTAGCTCCTACACCCTGAGCTCTAAACCCTACACCCTAATTGCTAGACCCTAAGCCCTAGCTCCTACACCCTAAGACCTAAACCCCAAACCCTAAATCCAAAGATTTAAATCCTACACCCTACAGTTTGGTGTTGTCCCATCCAGACTCGGTTTTTGCAATGTACAGTGTCATATGACCTGTTGCATGTGGACACGCCCCCTTGGATCATATAAATTGGAAGGTGGGGGTTATTACCAAAGCCTGACAGTTTGCATGGAAATTTATTGAACACTCCCAGACTGATGCAAGGACCTATATATTACAACAAATATCTTTCACATTTTGGCCGATATATCTAGTGCTGTTTCTGTTTTGGTGTGACGAAAAACGGTCATAAACCTCAGTACTTCCAGAACCTGATTCTTTGTTTTCGAGCTATCCCATTTTAAAATTCACAATACTGTATTAGAGAACTCCACTGTGACTTTTACGTGTTTCCATTCGGTTGGTCTAGATTCATTTAGGTAACAAGATGTTGGCCCCCATATGCCCCCAAAATAGTACGATCCTTAATGTTCCAGTGCTTGTGCCCCACAAACAAGGCTGATGAAACCCGAGTTCTGGTAGTTGCCTCAAACTCGTAGCTCATCACCAAAACAGCACAAAAAATGTGGAAGCATTGTATTTAACACAACATCCCTCAAAGGTCCTAGCAGGTCGAACGGAGAGCTTCCACACGCATCCCATCTCTTCCCCGCAGAGCTTGTTTCATCATATGCACATCTACCTACAGGTTCATACTTAGAAGGCTACTTTACAATGTCAATTCACAATCGCCTACAGGTTCAAGCTTGCAATATCAAGATGAGCCTAGCAAGCAGACGATGTATCGGCTTCAGAGCGAGTATTTGGAATGTAGCTTCTGGGTTGGTCCCTAAAACCCTTTGAAAAATGTGAATGCGTCCGTCGCGAACCAGTGCAGCTAGAGCGGACCAGAATTGCCCTGGCGGGGGCACAGTGCTTGATCCCCGTTGGATCATTCTTATACCGCGCCGTGGGCTCAGGAAACGTTGCTGGAAGTCCAGCCCTTGCATCGCCTGGCACTTTGGTCTCGGCGCGCACACCACCGGCCCAGGCTGTCGCTTGTGCTCTCAAAAGCCTGGCACGGCGCCGCGCTAAAAAGCCACGCACGAGTGCCTGTAGCCGGATTGCCGCACGCAGACGCAATGCTTCCTGCAGGTGAAGCCGCCATATGTTGTTCCAAGACAACATGTCGGACAAACAAACGCTTGAGCCACCTAAACCCTTGCAACCCTAAACCCTACACCCTTGTAACCTAAACCCTTGCAACCCTAAGCCCTAAACCCTACACCCTTGCAACCCTAAACCCTAAACCCTACACCCTTGCAACCCTAAACCCCAAACCCTTGCAACCCTAAACCCTGAACCCTTGCAACCCTGAACCCTAAACCCTTGCAACCCTAACCCCTGAACCCTTGCAACCCTGAACCCTACACCCTTGTAAACCCTAAACCCTGAACCCTTGCAACCCTAAACCCTAAACCCTTGCAACCCTAAACTCTTGCAACCCTAAACCCTAAACCCTTGCAACCCTAAACCCTTGCCCTTGCAACCCTAAACCCTTGCAACCCTAAACCCTGAACCCTTGCACCCCTAAACCCTAAACCCTTGCAACCCTAAACCCTTGCAACCCTAAACCCTGAACCCTTGCAACCCTAAACCCTTGCAACCCTGAACCGTTTCAAGGGACAACACCAGACCAAGCTATGAGGCTTTCATGTCAAGGATTGTGGCTGTGGCGTTTGGTTTGGGTTTGGGCTATAAGAAGTTCTAGGGTTTGGGGGTTTAGGTTTTGGGTTTAGGGTTTAGGGTTCAGAATTCAGGGTTTAGGGTTTAGGATTTAGGGCCTAAGGCTTAGGTATAGGGTTTAGGGTTCAGGCACTACATAGCTAGACTAAGCCTTGGGGCTCCTTTTTTGGCTTCGGGCATCAGGTTTTGGCTTTAGATTAAAACGTTGGACCTCGGGTTCATTTAGTTTTCGGTTGTGAAGCTTCAGCTTGGGGAAGAACACCAAGGGTTTAGGGTTTAGGGTTGGCAGATTCTGAAACACGAGCATAATGTAGACTAGTAGGACTGTAGTATGTGGCAGAAAGGGACGAAAGGATTGAAGCTGATAATATCTTGCGAAACCGTGCTGTAAAACCTGAACTCTACACCCAAAAGCTTGCACCTTAACCCTAACCCTCAACGCCATATGAGCACTTAACCTAGACCCTAAACCCTGCGTTTCATAAGCCAGAAAACCTGAAGCCAGAGCCCTAAACCTTAAACCCTAAAGCCTAACCCAGCAGCCTACCTAGCTCAATGAGTTCCCTCCCGGGCATGAAGGGCCTGTGCTCATGGACGCCAGAGAGGAAGACGCCCTCCTTTGAGATTCGGGGTGTTGCAGTGCAGGGGTTTTGGTCTTCGTGGTACAGGATTTGTTTAGGGTTTAGGGTTTAAGGGTTTAGGGTTTAGGACGTAGGGTTTAGAGCATGGGGTATAGGCTTTAGGATTTAAGGTTCAGGGTTTAGGGTTGAGACTTTTGGATTGAGGGTTTAGAGGATGGATGCACTGGCACCACACCCGCAACCAATCAGCCCTACTTGGGGTCCCTGGGCAAACTATGCTTAGCACTGCTGCAAGAACCTATGGTGGATGGAGAAGAGACCTGCACCACCTCTATAGGATGTCCAAAAGTCCTGTGATTTCTGAGGTTTGAAATATTTTAGGTGGCGAAAAATTGCCTCCATCCACCTTATGTTGTAAAACACACAACTATATGTGACCCTAAATGCTACGTAAGCAATCCTCAGGAAGTCCGTGTGTCCTCTTCTGTTAGTCTCTCGACCAGAGTCTTGATGAGGAAGAACTCCTCACTGCGCCCGTGGCTTGCAAACTGACGACTTCTCGAGTACTTGGAGGGTCAGGGGGACTTAGTAACTAGGTTAATAATGGGGATAATTGGGGTTAGTATATAGGTTATAGGGGTTATTACCCTACTTACTAAGTCCCCATGACCCTCCAAGTAATCCAGGATTGAATTTTGGGAGCTGCCTTGGGTTGAGAAGCTCTCGTGTAGAGCTGGATGGCTTTGCGGCATGGGACTATTGGGCGCTTGTTGCGGCCTGTTTATGGCTTGGTGTGATTTCTTCTCAGAGTATGGCATCGAGCTTGAATAACAGGGCGGAAATAGCTCGCTTGTGGGGGGGCCGCTTGCAGATCCCTACCTCAAACCAAGGGCACTAAACTCACCAGGGCCATTGAAGGGTTAGGGTTTAAGGGATCAAGGTTTAGGGAATTAGGGGTTTAGGGTTCAGGGGTCTAGGGTTTAAGGAATTAGGGGTTTAGGTTTTGGGTTCCAAACCCTAAGCCAAACCCTCCCCCCAAGAGAACCGAAGCCCTGCACAGACCCCGCTTAACAGATGGCAGCCTTTGCATTTTTTTGGTGTGGCGTCCATGTTTACTGAGGAAACCTCGAACCTCAAGTCCAGAACCCATGGGTTTTAGGATTAGGGCTTAGGGCTCCTCTGACGCACCACCCCAAGCTCAGTCACAAAAAAAAAAAGGAAACTGAGATAAACACTGGCACCCTCAGGCTTATACGGGAAAACAGCGCGTCAAATCAGACAACCCAGGAAGACCTGCACAGAAATAGAAGCCTCTCAATAGGCTCTTCGTACAAGCCTGCTTCAATAAACCTAGACCCTAAGCCCCTAAGCCCTAAACCCTAAAACCCCAAACCCTAAACCCTAAAACCTAAACCCTAAGCCCCTAAGCCCTAAACCCTAAAACCCCAAACCCTAAACGCCAAATCTGAACATACTCGCACAGAGGTCTGGACTCGAAGGCGTCCCGAAGCTCCTCGTCCGTCAACGGATGGACCTCCGTTAAGGGAGAAAGGTTTAGGGGTTTAGGGTTTAGGGGTTTAGGGTTTAGGGGTTTAGGGTTTAGGGGTTTAGGGTTCAGGGCTTAGGGTTTAGGGTTGTTTCTTGAGAACACAGTTTAGGGTTTAGGACATCTTTCCAGCATAACGAAGACTCGATTGTAGCAACCATCCTGACCATCCCCACCCATACTTTGATGAGCTATTTCAGGTTCTTCTTGATAGTGCGGGCCGGGTTATGCCAGTTGGAGCACTGCTGTTGGCTTCCACCTGTCCAGCAAAAAGCCCGAATATGCTCAGACCTATCTTCACGCGAGATCTATACCTTAGGTGGACCCCCCACCCAGTAATAGTGACTATAAGGAATAGGGATTATATTAGGGTCCTCTTATATTCTTATCATACCACTATTACAGGGTGGAGGGTCCTCCTAATCTATACCCATACCACTAGGAACAATGTTTAACAGGTTTTTGTCATTGACGAAACTGTTGACACCAAAAACCCTGCATGACCTTTGTATACTATAATACCACAATTCCATGGGTACTTAAGGTCATGAAGGATTTCAGTATCCATAAAAACAGCAGTTGCCACAAGACCTTTGCAGCAAACTCCGACGGCCTTCTCCCTGCCGGCCACACATTCCAACCAAGCCCTGGCATTTGGGCTTAGGGTTTAGATGGGTTTAGGAGTTGGGGGTTCAGAGTTTAGGATTTGGGGCCTAGGGTTGAGAGCGCCTTAGGGATATTTAGGGATATTTTGCCCCAATCATGGAAAATGAACGGAAATGAAATGGAAAATAAAATGGAAATGAAATTATAATGTATGTATGAGATTATATTGGATAATCTTGGGATAATGGAAAATGAAATGGAAACTAAGGATATGTAGAAGTTATCTTTTTTCTCTAGACAGCAAGGAAGGATCACGTGCGCCTGGCGCAATCTCGGTGCTTCTCGTAGGCATCCTGGCAGGTCATTCAGCGCTCTTCGAAGTGCCAAACACAGGGACCTTACACCCTAAACCCTAGACCCTAGACTACTAGACCCTAAACCCTAAACCCTAAGACCCTAAACCCTAAACCCCTCAAACCTACACCCTAAACCCTAAGACCCTGAACCCTAACCCTCAAACCTAAACCCTAAACCCTAAGACCCTAAACCCTAAAGACCCTGAACCCTAACCCTCAAACCTAAACGCTAAGACCCTAAACCCTAAGACCCTTAACCGTAAGACCCTTAACCGTAAGACCCCAAACCCTAAGACCCTAAACCCTAAGACCCCAAACCCTAAGACCCTAAACCCTAAGACTCCCAACCAACCCTACGTCCTAAGCCCATCATACTTCAAAGCCAAGGCACCGTAGGCCTCTTCGCCAGGCTCTGCTTGAACTGGGCAGACAATCTGGGGTTTAGGATTTAGGGGTTGAGGATTTAAGGGTTTAGGGTTTAGGGCTTTTGGGTTGAGGATTTAGGGCAGGGCTTTGGGTTGGAGATTAGGGTTTTAGGGCGGGCTTGGATTTGGGGACTTGGGGTTTGGGGTCGGAGGGCCGTGGGGCATTATCCTGTTTGGAACTTTCGATGAAACTAGACTCCTGGAGACCTAAGTCCAGAAACAATACATAAATATCTACTTCAAGCCATTATACCAACTTTGGGCCATTTTGATCCTAGGAAAACAGCCACCCTACTATCGCTTGGATTGCTCGACTACCAGCCAGCAGCAGACCCTGTCCATGTCCTTGGGGTTCAGAGAAGGAAAGATCCACGCCGTTTAGGATTTAGGGTTTGGGGTTTATGGCCGTGAATTCTGGGCAAGTGGCTAAAAAAATCAGATGCCACATGCACATATGAGTGTTTCCCAAACTCATCCCCAACACGCTGTACAGCCCTGGGTACTTTCCACAAACAGAAAAACCCAATATAGACCCCAAAAAATGAAATCCTTACGATAGAGAGCCCCCAAATAGTACGGCTCATTTGAGGAAGCCCCTGTATATACATACGTGTACCCTAAACCCTAAACCCTAGAGCAGGCATCAGAATATGAAGTCGGGGGCCATAACTTCCCTGTTTTTCAGGGATCTTGGAAGTTCAAGCTCTGAACTTGAACCTTAAACCCTCTTAGGGCTTCGGGTTAAGGAGTTGAGGGTTTGGGACTTTCGGATCTACACTTGAGATTTTATCGTGTAGGGTTTAGGGTTTTCCCCTTGAACACATATCCTGTATAGTACTAAGCTATTAGCTAAATAGCTGGAAGGACATGTTTCCAGATAGGGCAGCCTAAATTCACGGCAAGGATCTTTGACGCAATGGAAACCACATCCAGCCGCATGATCCTTCCTTCAGAAAAGGTGTCCAACAAAGATGGATTCGACCATAAACATGGAACCTTATATGCCTAAACCCTAAACCTAAAACCTTCGTCCCTAAACCCTAAATCCCTAATCCCTCAACGCTTCAATTCTTATCCATCCCCCCACCATAGGGCCTTCCCACAAGTCCTCTAAGAGCGCGAGGACACCCTCCCACTTCGCAGCGCTACCACCTGGGTTTGGAAGCTACACAAATAGCATTTAGGATTTAGGGTTTAGGGCTAAGTATTATGGGTCCTTATTAGGGATTCCTTGGGGCGTAGATTTCCAGGGTCAAGGTTTGGATTTTGGGGCTAATCGCTTAGGATCCCTAAGCCCTAAACACTAAGCCCCAGCCCCGAAAGCCTGTTCCTTAAACCCTAACACCTAAACCCTGATCCCTAGACCTTAATCCCTAAACGCTAAAACCTAAACCCTAATCCCTACACCCTCATCCCTAAAACCTAATCCCTAAACCCTATAAACCTTAAACCGCAGGGCTTAGGCTTAACTACGTACCCGTGCAAACCAGGGGGATTCGGGTTGGAACTTCCAGATGAAACCTCAAGTTTCAGGGAACCATCTAGGAAACACAATACCTATTAGGGGTTTAGGGTTTAGGGGTTAGGGTTTACCATAATACCTATACCTAAAAGCCATATGCATATGTGATCATATGTGTATAGATTATATACGGGTTATCGACTGATCATGCCCCTGTGGCATGTAGACTTAGAATTCCTTGAGCCCGGCAGAGTATGTGGAAGAGTGGCCTTCTGGCCCTGTTTAGGGTCTTTAGGGCGATTGTTTTGACACATTTTTAAAGATTACACTAGGGATTATCTAGGATGTATACAGGATTCAGGGTTTAAGGTTCAGGGCCTAGGCTTATGAACAAGGTTCACTTCTAGAAAAAGAGGTGGATTAAGTGTTGGGCATACCGTCTATGACCAGAAGATATTAGCAAGTAGAACGGAGAAGCAACTACTACCATGAGATCATCTTGTTCGTAACTAGAGGGAATACATAGAGAATATCTAGGATTGGACTTAGGTGGACCCCCCACCCAGTAATAGTGACTATTATGAATAATAAGGATTATATTAGGGTCCTCTTATATTCCTATTATACCACTATTACAGGGTGGGGGGGTCCTCATAAGATTGGACTGATAAGGGTTTAGAGTGTTGTTGACAAGGATACAGAACATACAGGGACTGTCTCGGACACGCTCAATAAGGCGGTAGGACTTGGGCTTCTGTAAATACCTACAGCAACTATAGAGGGGCTATATTGAATTTGTATCAGGTTTTACGGGTTTAGGGTTTAGGGTTTAGGTTTAGGGCTTACAAGGATATAGAATATTCAGCGTTTGAAAAGAGGCGGGCTTGGTAACTATCATGGGGAACAAATTGGAATGAACGATGGACCATGAAATGGAAACTGCGTCTATCTGGTGGTCTAGTGGTGTTTAGGTGTTGTACCTGCTAATACTGAAAGATTGGTAACACCAACCACCAAAGCTTTGATCCTGGTATAGTCATATGATGGATTTTGTGGGGGTCGGGCTTACCAACACCCTGTTCTGAACTAAAACCCTGACTGCTTTCAGGATTTGGGGTCTTCGGATTTACTGTCTAGTCTTCTTCGGAAAGGTTTCTTTGACAACGTGTGGCCAAGACCCTGGAAAGATTGACCAACTCCTGCAGCACGAAGCTCGCGAGACCAACATTGTTAATGGACAGAGTCCTGCATGACCCTAGGGTTCAGATATACAGAAGTGTACATAATTGCCACAATTCCTAGGGTTTAGACATACACTCATGCGGGATTTTGCCCCTCCACCGTCCTTCTACGATATCGGTGGGAAGGCCAAGTGCCTCGGGAGGTCTAAACCCTTCTGCAGGAACCTGATGGATTGAAAAAATGTTCCCTCGTATTCCTTGTATCGCTATGGTCAAGTATACCCTACAACCTTTTCGTATTTTGATAGTTCAGGCCCCTATAGAGCCCTGTATTCCTAAACCCTCAACCCTAAACCCTAAATCCAGTTTCCGTTTCAGCCTCCACGTTCTTTTGCGTTTGACTTTGACTTCTGAGGCTCCACCCAAATCCTAAGGGCTTCGGGTTTGAGTTTACGGATCCTAAACCCTGAGCCCGCATCCTAAATCGTGAGCCCGAAACCAGCTCCCCTCCGCCAACAAAACAACAAAGGCACTAAACTCTTGGAAGGTTGGGATCTTGATGTCATAGGGGTTTGTAGGGACATTTAGTGGTATTTAGAGAGATACATATACGTATATTTATATACATGTACATACACTTACTTATCTTCATTTCCCATCTTCACCTGCTGAGCGAGATGCAGGCGCCAAGGGCAGCAGCCCTCGCTGACTCCTGGCTTTCAAAAGGTCCCAAGTATGTGCCCCTTCTATAAGCTCTTGACTTTCATACGCTTACCTAAGAAGCTCGGGGTTGTAGGTTTGGGCGCTTAGAACTTTATGGTTGTTACCTGGACCCCAAAGTATGTAAAACAATGGCCTTTATGGCTGTTATTATGGGTTTAGGGCTATTATTTTACATATTTTTAGGGTTTAGGTAAGGTTTACGGCATAGGATTTCAGAGTCTCAACTCCCTATGCTCCCTACACGCCAATGCCTGAACCAAGCCCAAATCAACACCATGACTCTCCAAGCAACCCTGATGCCCAAATCCTGAACCCATTAGGATGTGGGTTAGGGTTTAAGCTCTAAGAGTTCGGGTACTGTATACTATAGCTATGCCAGGATTGCAAGGTGAAATAGCTTTGGTGGTTATTCAGTCTTCTACGTTAACCCTGGCGAGACTTTCAGTCATATTCTTGAACAACAACCCAACCCCTACACCAAATTCGCGCTGAACCAGCGCAGATCCCTAAACATAATCCCAAAATACCTCAGTCCCGACACGATAAACATGTCTCCCTAATCCATGAACCATGATGGAACCTTTATGTAACATAAGTTTTCTCAACATCGGGAGCCACGGGGAGTTGTATTGAGATTCTAGGACTGTAGAAGTATGGGGGCTCTGTGAAGGATCTTCATCTACCATCCTTTCAACAAACTGCGCTTTCTAGCACCCCTTCAGTACATAGAATATGGCTTGGGTATATTATAAGAAGATCCCCATGTACCCAACGTTCTATCTTCTTAAGGGGGACTACACGGGCATACTCCAGGATTAAGAGGTGCTGGCATTCGTGGAACAACCTACTGGTGCTTATGGTGCGAAAGGGGAAAAGTGGGGGAGTGAATACAAGGACAAATAAAGGGGTATCCCTAGCCCTAAACCCTGAAACCTAAGCCCTAAAACCTAAACCTTAAACCCTAGACCCACTCATCCTTAAGCACAGGTAACACAATCCTGGCGCAGTCATGAACCCCCTGGGCCTCCACGTCGGGCGCATCGTCGCGTCCAGCCATGTTGAGCAACTCTATGGCCACCTTTACTTAGTGGTTGTTAGTAAGGACTATGTATATGTATATGTATATGTATATGTATATATAGGGTTTAGGGTGTATGGGTGGTCGTCAAAATTATGATCTCTCTTTGGGTACCCTGAAAATTAGGTGCCGTATTTTAATGGGGATCCAAAAAGGGACCATAATTTTGACAACCAGCCATATACATTATACATATGAGGGTTTAGGGTTTAGGGTCAAGGGTTATGGGAGTTTACCAAGATTAAGGGTACTCTCTTGGGTTTCTTATCATAAAGACTATAGTAGGGGGGGTCTATATTGGGATCCCGTTATTTAGGGAAACTACCATATATGTATATATACATACTTATATAGGGTTTGGGTTTAAAGGTTTAGGGAGCTCCTTAGACTTCCAAGACCTCCTGTATTACCTGGTTGGTGCTAAGGAACTTAGATTATACTAGAATAAGGAAACCCAACAAGTTACCATATACCCATATTCTGGTCACCTTTTTTAAATTCCTTAGCCGCCACCCAGCTTAGGCAAAGCTTAAGTTCGGCGGCTTTGGAATTGGGATGATACGGTTTAGAGCTTGCTTTTCGGCGTTTGGGGCGCGCGGTCCAAGGTCTCTGATTCAGAGCTTTTTGGACCAAGACTTGCTGTCAAGAAGCTCAAGCTAAACTAACATGACAAAGAAACCCTGTTAACAGTTGCACATCTATGGAAATACAACTTAGCTCATCCCCGTATAACCCCTGCATCCCTCGAGTTTCTGTTTGATGTTCCACCCTAAACTTGATCTAGGTTCCTGAAGAGGGTTACAACTTGACAGCATCTGCTTGTAGGCAGTATGTCAGAGCTTGGAAGAGGGTTGGAGGGTTCGGATTCTCGTTTCGGGGCTTGGAGATTCAATTAAGTTTCGGGTTTCGGGTTTAGGTGATCATGGCTGGCGTGAGGTAGATGAATCCAACATTTGCGCTTGCACGCCCTTGGTTGCCGTGGCACCGCCGTAGCCAGTTCCGTGAGCAGCAGTTATGTGTTGATCGCGGGCGTCGTCAGGCACGTTTAAGGTGCTGACGTGATCTTCTGGGAGAAACGCCAGGGAGCCTGATAGTTCAGCGGCTCCAGGACTGCTCCTTTACAGTAAGTGTGTAGATTTATATGGCAGAATGGTGCCAGGCGTTTGCGATCAGGTTACGACTGATCACGCCATAGAATCCTAAACAGAAAACCAACAACCCTAAATCCCTAGACCCCAAGTTCAGAACCTTTCTCAGCTCATCCTTATGTGGATAAGTTACACCAGGGCCCCTGAAATCTCCACAAGTTTGGATGCCTTCAGACCCAACAAGAAGGACCCTCAGAAAGAGAATCATAGAAAAACCATGGGTTTGTTACAGGGTCTGTTCCCCCACCGCTCTGAACCAAAAGTCCTTAACACAAAACCCTAAGCACCCTGAACCCTAAACCCTAATCACCCTAAGCCCCACACTTTAAGCACCCTAAACCATAAACCCTAAACTCAAAGCCCTAAACCCTAAACCCTAAGACTAAACTCTAAGCCCAAGCCCTAGCCCAAAAACCTCAGAAGCCAAAACCCTAAGCAAAAACCCTAAACCCTAAACCCAGGACCCCAAACCCTAAATCGAAAAGACAACTCCTCGGCCTTCCAAGCAGATCCCTCGGAACAGCTCTGTGCCACATCACGAAACCTGGGCTTCCCATTTAAGGCGGTTTAGGTGTAGGATCTAGGGATTACACAGCTTTATAGAGAGATTCTATAGGGTCATATATAGGGATTAGATAGGGTTTCGGGTTTAGAGTTTAGGGCTTGGGTTTTAGAGTTTAGAGTTTAGGGTTTAAGGTTTAAGGTTTAGGGTTTAGGATTCAGGGTTTCAGGCCTGGGGAGAATCATATGGAGATTCCATAGGGTTGTAGAAGGAGTCTGTATGGTCATCTGGTGATTACATCGTGTTTAGGGATAACACAACTTAGTAGGGAGATTACATAGGGTTTCCTATAGGGATTTCATAGGGTTATATAGGGATTGCAACAAGTTATTTCTACGGATGTTGTGGGGTTGGCTTGGGTTCGGGGTATTTCTTCCAGACATGGAGAATCGAATGCAAAGGACCATGGCAAATGCAATGGAAGCTGGCGCTCTATGGTAGTTCATAACCGTTAGAGCTCCCCAAAATCAGGATTTCCTTGTTGGTGGTTTGCATGGATTTGGATTTGGGGCTTATTTATGTCATTATTAGGGCTTGAGGAATTGGGCTTATTGCGTTTAAGGCTTTAACGTCTGCAGTCTATAGGGGTGGCTGGGCCCCACATACACAAGTGTTCCTGTTGAAGTTTGGCTAGAGAGGAATTATATGAGCCATAATCTAAACTCCTCGTATCCCCCTTAATAAGCTTTATAGTAGTCCCCTATATAACCCCTTTTATAAGCCCCTTTAAGGAGTTTAGATTATGGCTCATATAGGGTTGAGGGTTTAAGGTCATATATAGGGATCCCCCTATGACAGAAGACCCCATCCTTCAATGGCATGGATCTTGGACCCTTGGTGCAAACCAACCGAATTCCTGAAGCCCAAGCCCTAAGCCTGAAACCCCAGTTCCACAACCCTAAACCAAAAGCCCGAAGATCTAAAACGGCAACCAACAACCTTAGTTGTAACTCCACTGACCTACATGGGTGTAAATGCTATGTCAAATGGAATTCTGGGGGGGTGGGGTGATACCAAAACACTCGGAATAAGAGGTGCCTTGCTAACTGCTTGGACTTGAGATGCTGAACCTTAAGCCCTAAACCCCAAACACTAAGCCCTGAGCCCTAAACCCTAAATCAACACCGAAACCCTGAACCCTAAACCAACGCCTAAACCAACGCCTAAACCCCAAACAATAAGCCCTGAGCCCTGAGCCCTAAACCCTAAACCCTAAATGAGCCATAGTCTAAACTCCAAGAATCCCCCTTAATAACCCCTATAGTAGTCCCCTATGTAATCCCCCATATAACCCGCTAACTCAAAGCTCTGCCCAGGAGCATGCGCTCATTTGGTGGGCAAAGCATAGACCAGGCCTACAGGGGCGAGACAAAATTTCAATGCCAGTGAAGGGATTACCCTAACCCTAAACCCTAAACACAAAGTTGCCTGAACCCCTGGTAGAAATTACAATTTCAGCTGGTTATTAGGATTCTAGATAACAGAAATCAAAAAAATTGTTCAAGGACCTTTCAGTAACAGTAATTCCTTAACCGCAGGTTCCGCCAATACCTGTCTCACGTGGCCCTGCATTCTCCAGACCGAAGTCCCCGCCTGCATTCCCCAAAAATTCGAGGCCCGAAGCGACGAACCCCGGAAAACCCTAGGTTTAGGGTTTAGGGGTGAAGCACTTGAAGTCACTTCCTGTCCGCCTTCCAAAATACCTGGGAGCCAAGGGCGACGAAAAAGGAACAAACCTTCAGTGGTAACGTAGGCAACCAAGTGACTAGAATAGTGGAGAATCACATGGCAAAGAACATGAAACATCACATGGAAAATGGGTTTTATAGAGACTAAATGATCGGAACTGTGTTTTCGTGTACATTATACCGCCGTGTGGAGGGAATGCTAGACATGACTTGGGCTCCTTACAATCCAGGAGCCTGCTTTGTTCGGTCACTTTACGTCTGCCCTTCCAAATTCTCATTGGAGATAAGCCAGCTGCAATTGCACGCATAACCCCATCATAACCATATTGCAAGGTACGTTCGAATAATTTCAATTCCCAACGTCATTTGGGTGTTACTCCCTATATGAACCACCATTTAGGGTGAGGTCGGGTGAGGTCGCTTTAAATTGCACAGTACTAGGGGACTGAGGCTCACAATTGGGTTAAATAATCGTAAAACCCTAAGCCCTTGGGTTAGTTACATGCCAAAAGCCTAAATCCCCAAACCCTAATCCATAAACCCTGAACCCTAAACACAAAATCCTAAGAGCCTACAACCAGATCATGGGCCATGAGGGTTTAGGGTTTAAGGTTTAAGGTTTTTGGTTTGGGCTTTAAGGTTTAAGGTTTAGGGTCTAAGGTTTAGGGGTAGGGGTATGGGGATGACTGCTGTAAGAATAGACTCTGAGCGTCTGAGCCATGAAGCCCACAAAACCCGAACACCCCCCAGACCCTCAACCCTTAAACCACGAACCCTAAACCCTAAACCATGAACCCTGAAAGCCAGTCTCCGAAACCCAAAACCCTGAAACCCCCTCCCACCCTACGTAAACCTGCGCCAAAACTAACATTGAACCCCAAGCTGGCTTTGTAGGGATAATGACAAAGAAAATGCAAAGCACTATGTAGGGTTTTAGGGTTAAAGGCTTAGGGATCTAATACCCTAAACCCGAAATAGTCCTAAACCCTATACCCTAACCCTAAACCTTAGACCCTAAACCCTAAACCCTACCCAATAAGGACCTATCTAAAAGCTGGCCCTTGGGCTCTTGTTGGGAACAGAATATCAAAGACTTTAAGTTTGTAGCCTTAATGTTTGTAGCCCTAGGTTTTGGGTCCCAAATACCCTCATTAAGGGCCATATTCCATGGTTTAGGGACCCAAACCCAACG
>CAJNIZ010007790.1:0-15605 GCA_905231905.1 Symbiodinium pilosum
ATTTTTGGCCTCTGGGAACCCTAAATCCTAAGCCCTAAACCCTAAACCCTAAATCCTAAGCCCTAAACCCTAAACCCTAAAGGGGCTTGGGGCAATTTATAACAAAAGCAGGGGAGCCAGCTCTGAGTCCCCGGGATAATGGAAAAGAAGATGGAAACTACAGGGATTATAGGGCTTATATAAGGGTTATATAGGGATTATTAGGGTATATATAGGGGTTATATAGGGAGAATGGAAAAGAAAATGGAAACTACTACAATGGGCTTTAGGGTTTGGTGGGGGCTTAGGGGGGGGTTTAGGGTTTAGGGGGGTTTAGGGTATGGGGGTCTAGTGGGTTTAGGGTTAGCTCAGGGATTTTCGTTGTCTTCGTTCATTTTCTTGTTCGTGCAAGAGATTCTGCACCTAGCCATATCCATCCTTACATCCCGGGATACTTCATGACTCACCTACCTGGAGGGAACATGGAACTTGTGAAAGCAAGACTCTCAACCCTAGAACCTCAACCCTAAGCCCCTAAGCTGGGACCCCCTGAAAAGTGGAGCAGCGCACCAAAAAAGTTAGTCAGGGATGCCACTTGGTAGTTTCCATAAATAAGGGGACCCCAATATAGACCCCCAAATACTATATTCCCTATTATTGGGACCCCCAAAAAGGTACCCTTTATTTTGGGAAACCCCCACTTGATCGGTGTCCCTCAACAATAGCCCCTGTGGAAAGATTACGACTCCCCATGTCTGCCTCTGGGGATCGTAGGCGCTGCTACTCCCTAGGGCTCCCAGTCACCTAAGTAGTAGGTTACTGGGCTGTGTAACTATAGGGTATATAGAACCCAGTTCCCGTTATTTAGGTAACTGGAGCCCTAGGGACTGGTATTGTTGAGGTACGCTTGTTTGGGTTCCTACTGCGCTGCTGTGTTTGGACGCTGTACGTGACGATTGTGAGTTGGATTCTTGCATGATGTACATGACCGTACTCAACTTATGCAGGAACGGTATAGGGTGTGGACTCTTAGAGCTTCAGGTACGAGGGTGCAAGTCTTCTGCCAGGTATCCTCCATATGACGCCCCAACATGAACCCAGACCTAGACCCTAAACCCTAAATCCTGAATTCGAAGCCCTAAACCCTAAACCCTACATCTTAAACCTGAAATCCTAAACTCTAAATCCTAAACCTTCAACCCTAAACCCTCAACCGGCTCCCTCCATCCTGAGAGACCCTAAGAAATGAAGCGCAGCCCTATACATCCTAAACCTCTACCCTGCGGGTCCAAATGGGGTGTCCCAAAAATTAGGGGTTATATAGGGATAATGGAAAAAGAAAATGGAAACTAGTATAATGGAGAATCAAATGGAAAAGAAAATGGAAGATGAAATGGAAACTGGGATTATATAGGGGATTAGAGGGATTAGGGTTTCCCAAAATTAGGGTACCGAAAAGCGGGGATCTCCGTAATAAGGACTATATAGTATTTTGGGGTCTGTATTGGGGGTCCTTCTTTTGGGAAACTACCAAATACCCAATAATTCGGTGCTTGGGGTTTGGGGGATAGTAGTTGTAGTACAAGTGTGGAGTAAGTATAGGATTGCTAAGTACCTGGAACCCTGAACCCTAAACGCTGAGGTAAGTATTTGATTGTTAAGTTCTTGGGGCCCTTAGGGCTAGATTTCGACCCAGATCAAAGTCCACAAGCTTGTCAAGGAGCTTGTGTTACATGCTTTTGGGGTTCTAGGGGTTTAGGGGTTTAAGGGTTTAGGGGTTTAGGATTTAGGGTTGAGGGGTTTGGTGTACCTTGGAGAGGACTGACACGGCGACGATGGACAAGTTTGCCAGGCTCCTGGATCCTTGGCGCACTTCCGGAGAAGGCTGCCAATCGAAGGTGAAGTAACAGCGTTCAGGCAATGTTATTTCTGCAAGGTCTGCTTTGTGAAGGACTGCGACATCGTCACAAGCTCGAAGCTGCTCCACGAACACTTGCCCTGCGTACCATGTGTGCCAGCTCTTTGCTTCTGGGCTCAGACTTTCCTTGAAGGAGAAACGCAGTCCAACTGTCTTTCGAAACTGCCTCTTCAGGGATATTTTCCAACCCTGGAAGCACGCGCAATTCCTGGAGAAGCACCAAGCTCTCGTGGTCGTCCATGTATGTTTTTCTTGCGCTGCTTTTTCCCTTGGCAGCCTAGCCTGGCATAACCCATTATAGCAATTATAGCAGTTTCCATTTTCTTTTCCATTATCCCTACATAACCCCAATATTACCCCTATAATCCCTATATAACCCCTATATAATCCCTATTACCCTAAACCCTATAATTCCAGTTTCCACTTCATTTTCCATTTTCTTTTTCATTTGATTCTCTATTACCCTATAATCCCTATATAACCCCTATAAGCCCTGTAGTTTCCATTTTCTTTTCCATTATCCCTATATAACCCCAATATTACCCTATAATCCCTATATAACCCCATTATAGTAGTTTCCATTTTCCCCAATATTACCCTATATTTCCATTTGATTCTCCATTGTAGTAGTTTCCATTTTCAGAAGAAACTCAGCTCTTAGGCGGTGCTTTTTTGTCGAGCTCCAGGGATGCTTTGAGCTGATGAGGTTTGGGGGTTTTTGGCCTGAAGGGTTTCGGGGTTGTTTAGGGCTTTAGGGGTTTAGGGTTTAGGGTTTAGGGCTAGGGGGGCTTAGCGGGGGTGTAGGGGTTGAGGGACTAAGGCTCAGGGTATGGGGCATCGAAGTCCTCAACATCATAGACGTCAAAGGCAAAGACCCTGGATACACCAAAGCCCTGAACCATTAGGATTTTTTTAAGGCTCTAGAGCCTTAGAGCCTGAAAGCCTATGAGCCCTAAAGCTCCGAACCCTAAAACCCCCAAACTACGCTATTAACCCTACAGCCTTAAAGTCAACCCCCCAAAGCCCTAAAAACCGTAGAGCCCTTAACCCTGTAGAACCTAAACGGCCAAAAATTCTAAAACTTTTTGACCAAAAACCCTAAAACCTATTATGAATTCTATAAGCCCTAAGGCTCTAAGCCCATAGCACCCCAAAATTCCTGAAAAGCCATAAAGCCTCAAAACCCTATCAACCCTCACGCCTTAAACCCTAAATCCCTACACGTTGAAGTTTGGGAGTTACGGTTGACTGATCATGAAGTTCGGAGGAACCTCCGGCGCCTTGTGGGCGCGGGGCGAGCTATGGAGGTGGCTTAGGGGGGTACAGTTCAAGGTTTATGACTAGATAATGGTCATATGGGATGATGTAGAGTGTTTTGAGTGGTTATGTAGGGGTATAGTAAGATATATCGATGTACAGTTAAGGTTTTTCGGTTTAGGGTTGAGAATAGGGATGGTATAGGGGTATATAAGGACGTACGGTGACAAGCGGGGAAGCATATGACGGGCTCACTGACAAGCGTCTCGCGCAACATCCAGACTGCACAAGACAAGAACAGACACGATCAAGTATCGCAGCAGCCTACAGTCCTTCAAGTCAAGTCACCTGTTCGAATCAAGTGCTTGTATCAGAAAATGAGCAGGTTGCTGCATATTGAAATTCATGTCCGGCTGTAGTCACCCTTAAATGGATAGAATATGGCTTTGGGTATATTATAATAAGATCCCCGTATACCCCATATTCTATCTACTTCAGGGGGTCTATAACCCTGAACCCTAAACCCTAAATAGTAGATTCCATTTTCTTTTGCATTATCCCAATATAGACCCCAATAGAACCCTAATATGACCCCTATATTCTATCTACTTAGGGGGGACTATATTCTCACATAATTCCGAGGCGTGGAGTGGGTCTGAGAGGCGTGCCCATGTTAGGATGGGCATTTCACAGCTCCGAAGCATTGGCAGTGGATAGGATTTGGGACACTATGCTGGACTAGGGTTTAGTGTTTAGGGTTTAGGGTTTAGGGTGGCTTTAGGGTTGAGGCTTCGAGTTGAGAGGGAAAGGATGGTGTACCGGACACCATCGCGAGACAGCATGATGCGGGGACGAGAAGGCCTCGTAAGCAGCATGAGATATGGCCATATGAGCTATAGTCTGAACTCCTAGTATCCCCCTTAATAAGCCCTATATAAGCTTCTATATAACCCCCTTAAGGAGTTTAGACTATAGCTCATACAGTTTCCACGTTCCTCCGAAGAATGAACGAAGCATTTCCTGCCATGGTGTTGTTGAGGTTCTCAGGGTTTAGGGCTTCAGAATGGTGATGAAAAGAGGTTCGAGGCTTAGGTTTTAGGAATAAGGGTTAAGGGTTCAGGATTCAGGGTTCAGAAAATAGCAATGATAGTAGCGATGACGGCATATTCCGTCATTGGCCCTGAACCCTAAGCCCCATAAACTGTGTGGTATATGGGGAAGATTAGAGGCTAAGGATAAAAGCCTTAAATCCTGGGCGTGGTTTAGGTTTCAGGGTTTAGGGTTTAGGTGTGCTCTGAGGAATAAGCTTGGTGACTGTCCCGCATCCAAGAGTAGTACCCGTGCTGGCTAACCAAACCCTACATCCCGTATGAGCGCCAGGCCAGAGAATCAATCAAGTTTTGTCGGGAATAAAGTTCAGGGCTTTGGATTCAGGACTTGGGGCTCACGGTTGAGTTTGGGGACCCTAAACCCTAAACCCGGTTTCATGTTTGGCGTCTGGTGTTTGGGAGTTGGAGGCTCAACTATAGATTTAAGTCGCTGTGGAGATTCCTGCGAACCTAGACTCGAGGAACGCACTGCCATTTAGGATAGGCAGTTAGTTACCCGAAGCACGGAAAGTCAAATGGGAAAGCAAATGGAACATGACATGGACACTACTATGGGTTCAGGGCTTTGCGGATTAGGATTGGTTGCAGTAGTACAGCTTGACATCGCAGACTTTTCCTTGATACTGCCACTATCAGAGTTGCCAGGAGTATTTGGGGGTACTGAAGTTGCAAGTCAGCACCCCAAGTAACATGGAATCCAGAAACAAGCGTCTTGTGGGCTCAAAGGTGTTAGCTTGCCTAGTATGAAACCCCAATATAACCCCAATGTACTAGTAGTTTCCTGTTTCTTTTCCATTATCCCTATATAACCCCAATTTGGGTAATGTAGGGGTGATAGGTTCCGGCTACCTACCTTTGTGGAGAATCATCACATTGTTTGTGACGCCAGGTGGTGTTGTCCGGTGACGACTTGGACGCCCAGACGGCTGCCATCCGACTGGAAGCAGTACTGTTACTAGTGTGCAGCATTAGTATTATTACTATTACGAATATTGTTATTTGTCTTATTATAGTCTGCATGGTGGGCAGGAGGCTGAGTACTTCTGGGTCTTGTTGGCGAGGCCACATGTGGCCGGGTCGAGTGGCGCTTTACGGGAAAGCTTTTTTCAACAAAACATGTTTCATAGTGGCTTCCAAAGGTTCACAAGGAAATGATGGTATTTATGTGTCGCAAAGAAATGATGGCTCTATGGGTCGCAATGGGCTTCTGTACGTTGCTACAGGATTTCCAACTGGAGGAATTTGCTAAGCAAAAATCCCTAAACCCTAAGACCCTAAACCCTCATACCCTAAACCCTAAACCCTAAGACCCTAAACCCTAATACCCTAATACCCTAATACCCTAAACCGTGTTGAGTTGACATTTTGCAGGACATCCCGTCAGGCTCCCCAAACCCCTGGAGCCACTTAGGGTTGGGGGTTAGGGGGTTAGAGTTTAGGGCATTTCAGGGTTGGGGGTTTGAAAGCTACGGCTTGGGGCACTTTAGTGTCGGGGTTAGGGCACTTTAGGGTTGGGGGTTTGTGCCTGTCCCAGTGAAAAGAGGTATTAGGGTTTTGCTGTGCAGGGTCTCTCTCTCTCTCCCCTATCCTTACCCTCTTCTCATTCAAAATAGGAGCGTAGAGTGACGGGGTATATATGTAGTGGTTTTAGTTGCAGTAGCAAAGCAATGCGTAACGCTGATGCGCATGAGCCTCAGTGGCACTGAGCCCAAGACATAGATCACATTCTTTCAAGTCTACATTAGGCAGAGGCGTTATATGCCCACCATGTACCCTTTGTGTACCTTCAGGGTTACTAGAAGCCCTGCCAAAAGGCATATGTGCCCAGACTTTGGGGACTAATTGCTTCAGGCCGTAGGCTGTCGCGATGGGGCGCGAGCATTTGAGGGTTTGGGACCTCAGGGTTTTCGGGTTTAGGGTTTAGGGTTTTAGGGTTTTAGGTTTTAGGGTTTTTAGGGTTTAGGGTCTTAGGGTTTTAGGGTTTAGGGCTTTAGTTTTTAGGGTTTAGGGGGTTTAGGGACACGATCCCGACTCCGATGATGGGCAGCAGCTCAGCACTCACCCCGCGTCTAGGGCTTACCTAAACCCTAAAAGTATGTCAAATAATGGCCCTAAGCCCATAATACAAGCCATAAAGGTCATTAGTTTACATACTTTTGGGGTCCAGGTAGGGTTATAGACACCTCGCCCCCTGAAGACTGGACCTACAGACTTTCAAACCTTCATGCACCGAAAACCCTAGACCCCATAGATACTTACATGACCCCTATCTTCCTCCTTTTTAACGGTAATCCCCTCCCAAACCCCAAACCCTACTTGCGGTTCCCAAAATTAGGGGTCCCGTCTTGGGGGTCCCCACAATCTGGACTAGAGTATTTCGGGGTCCGCATTGGGGTCAATTTGTGGAAATTACCCTATAAAACCTAAACGTGCCTAAACCTATATGATTGGGGACTATTAAGGGGGATACAGGAGTTTAGAACATACCTAAACCCCAAAAGTATGTAAAATAACGGCCCTAAATACTTTTGGGGGTTCAGGTAATCCCTAAATCCCCAAACCCTAACCCTGAATAGTAGTTTCCATTTTCTTTTCCATTATCCCTATATAACCCCTATATATATATAACCCCTATATAAACCCTATCTAAACTCTATATAAACCCTATATAAAACCTATATAAAGCCTGAATAACCCCAATATAAACCCAATATAACCCCAATATGATAATCTAGGTAATCCCTACCCTAAACCCTAAACCCTAAACCTAGGTAATCCCTACATGGCCATTCAAATCCCGAGGAGCGATGGGGGCTCCTCAATCGGTGCTTCGAAGACCGGGCGGCCCTTCGAGCCCCCCGGCCTTAAGGCCCAATGAGTGCGATTTATTGTTTTAGGGGTTTACGGCTTTAGGGGTTTAGGGTTTTAAGGGTTTAGGGTTGTGGGGCTTTAGGGTTTTAGGGGGTTAGGGTTGTAGGGGTTTGGGGGTTTGGGGTTTAAGGTTGTAGGGGCGTAGCGGCTAGGGTCTGGGGAATAGGGATTAGAGTTCAGGACTTTGGTGTCTAAGGGGTTGCGATTTGGACCTCATATAGGCCTTATACGAGCCAATGTCGTCGCCTAATTTTCCTTCAAAAAACCGAAACCAACGGGTACAGCCCTAGCGGTACAAGCCTGCAACCCGTGAACCTTTCAAAGGGTTGATAGGGGGAGCGTTTGGGGAGCCCACCCCTGAGGCCTCTGGGGGTTAAAGACCAGGGCCCCGGCAGGGTGACCTTGAAAGGGGTTATCTCCGAATCATATTGGGGAAATCTATGGTTTGGGGTCTGGCGAGGTTGCCTTTAAGGGGCTTTATAGGGGTCATGCAGTGATGTATAGGGTTTAGGATTTAGGGTTGAGTGGGCTACAGGCGTTCTGAAGGGCTATGCAAAGGTTCCTTTCAAGTTTTTTATATGTAGGGGTCGTTAGGGTATGGTTTTCACAGTGGGGTCCTAGGGTTTTTACTCCAATTATGGAGACTCAAATACAAAAGACCACTGAACATAAGATGGCAACTTGCACTGTGTAGAGCTTCACGGGTTTTAGGAGGGTTGAGGGTTTAGGTGGTGCTTAGGGGTGAATTGAAAAGAACATGCAAACTAGTCTAGTGTTGAGGGGCCGTGGGGATCCTGATTCCAGGGGTTAGGGTCAAGGAAGCCGTGCTAACGTATGTGACCATGTCTGTCTAGAATTCTCAGAAGGAATGCAAACATCCCTCAACACCAACATGCAGCACTCGACAGCCGTACAGCCTGTCAAACTCTTGCTCTGCTTCCTGGCAACGAGAAGATACATCCAAATCTCGATACGTTTTGCCATTAACCCAGACCCCTGATTAATAAACCCCCTCCCCTTAATAGGGATTATTATAATAGGGATCCTAATATTTAGGCCCTTAAAAGGAGGGTGTTTATTAATCATACCCCTAAACCCTAAACCCTAAATAGTAGTTTCCATGTTCTTTTCCATTATCCCTATATAATCCCTATATTCCATGGGTCTACATTAATCTTTGGGCTACATTATTCCTGAGGAACACGTGGACGCCCTGGCTGTACGGTTAGCCTCCTTCCCACCTGAGGCTCGGGTTTAGGGTTCCAGGGGCTTCGGGGGACGAACGGTGCAGAGTCAAAACCTTAAACCCTAAACCTATACCTAAACCCAAAAGTATGTAACATAATAGCCCTGAACCCATAAGAACAGCCATGAAGGCCATTATTTTACATACTTTTGGGGGTCCAGGTAGGGTTTAGGTGTTGGATTTGGGTTCGCATAGATATTACCCTTGGTTGTAGTGTTCAAGGGTGTTGAGGGCTTTCAATGCTCAAGCTGTGAAGCTTATGGATTTCGAGGTCTATGGCTAATGTGTTCAGAATTTTTTGGGGTCCCAGGCCTTGGGGTGTAGGACTTCATCTTAAACCCCTAAACCCTAAACCTTTTACCCTAAACCCTAAACCTCAAACCCTAAACCCTAGATCTTAGCGTTTCAGGGTGTTTGACACTGGGAGTCCGGGGCGGGGATTCTACTCATGGCTTTTTGTTGATTTGACTGCAGTGTGTTGGTAGCCCCCATATGCTGGGTCAAATGGACCATGACCTGAAAATTATACAGAGCTTAGGGTAAAGTACCCGAGAGTAGTTCCCTACATTCGGTATAGTACGGGTTCTTATAGTGGGGTTCCTACTTTAATTTGGGTCACTAAATATTTTGGAACAGTTATCAGCGCAACGTCCTGTATTGAAGATATCCCCAAACCCTAAATCCTAAACCCTAATCCCTAACCCCTGGACCATAAACCCTAATCCTTAACCCTAAACCCCAAACCCTAAAGACGTTGGGCTTGTGTAGAGGTTCATCGGGACTGCTGAGTGACCACATTCAGGTTAATGTAGAACCCTCATTAATAAACCCCCTTCCTTAATAGGGATTATACTAGGGATCCTAATATTAAAGCCCTGAAAAGGATGGGGTTTATTCATCACAGGCCTACATTAATGTGGAGGGCGGCTTTTACAGCAGTTTGTGCCATGCTGCTAGTTCGGATTGCGAGGTGTTTAGGGATTTAGGGTTTAGGGTTTGGGGTCTGGGGTGTTTTGGGAGAAGTGCTATTCGGATCATACATCAAGAGTGTCAAAACCATGTGGCGATGAGACGGAGAGTACTTGGGCTAGAAAACCCTACGCCCGAGATGAAATGGTTCTTCACAAAACAACGACTTCCTAGGTAAGGGGTTGTATGGTAAACCCTAAACCTGTTGCGTTTGAGGGTGGTTTGGCTACCCAGGCAAGCCCTAAACCCCCAATTCAAGTCGCGGGGCAAGGATTGAGGCGCCAAAGCTGTATGGGTAACACTTCTAATGTCGAAAGCTAGGCCCCCCAGTTGCCCTTTACCTTGGGTTCTTTATGTACCGTAATCTCCAACACCCAGTGTGCCCTTCTGTGCCCCTAGAGTGGGCCCACCGTGTTCCAACCCCCGAACCCAAATAAGCCCACCGTCTATACATCCCCATTCATTCAATTACTATAACGGGTCATGTAGAGATTATAGAGTATATGTTGGGGTTATATTGGGATAATGGAAAACAAGACGGAAATTATTATAATGGGTTATGTAGGGATTATAGGGTATACGTTGGGACACTGTTCACCCCCCATATATATTCCACTCTAGAAGCCCGCAGACCAGCAAGCCCTAAACCCCACGACCAAGCTTCCACGTCCCAAACACTTACCGGTGCTTAAGGTGGAGGGGGGGAGATGCCAGAATAGAGGGTCAAGGTTTAGGGCTTAGGATTTAGGGTTTAGGGTGGTTTCTAAACCCTATAAGCTTTAATCTTTATAGGAAACCACACCTCGGCTCCCAACCCTAAGTCATGCTGTAGTTCTCCATAACCTTCTTACTTGAGCGCCAATAAGAAGTTGCAGGCCCTTCGCTACGCCAAGGAGGCGGGCTACATAGGGTTTGGTTCGGGGTTTGGGGTTCAAGGGTGTTAGGCCACAGGGAAAAGCCCGAAACCCTAGTCTCCAAACCTGCGCGAGTCTGGCGGGCCTTGTGTCCAGACCTTGTGAAGTGTTCGGCAGAGCCTTGCTAAAGCAAATATACCCCCATACGGGCGCAGCCCGATGTATGGGGCAGCCCGGAGAGGCTCGTTTCGTACACTCTGCAAAGGCAGTATCGTCAGTGTCTGACCAACCTAGTAAATTGTGTGAATGGCCAGTCGGCCGTTGGATTCAGGGTGTAGGGTATACTGTTCAGGGCGCAGGGCCTTCGGACCATTGGAAACGCCGTGGGAACATAGAGTCAATATGGTTTTAGTAGAAGGTCCGCAGGGGGATGTGCCGCCATGGACAGTCTGCTTGCGAGGTGAAACCATCTGTGTATGGATTAGCAGCCATGCGCGAAGAGATGCCCGAAACCTTATGCCCTACTTACCTAATCTCCCTGGTTTTTGGTATGGAATACGGGAATACCTACTAGCGCCAATATGTACCCTATTTTAAAATCATAGTTTCCATTTTCTTGTCCATTATCCTGATATTTAGGGATTATATTCCCATATTCCCTACAAAGCCCCCAAATCTACCCTGTTATAAAGTAGTAGTCTCCATTTTCTTTGCCATTATCCCATCTTCCCCACGAAGCACCCTAAACCCCTAAGCCAAACCCGAAACTCGTAATCTCTAAACACTAAACACTAATCCCTAAGCCTTAAACCCTAAACTCCATGGATCTTCCCGTGGCAAGGCGGTTTTGGCCGCCGAGCGCATGCCACACGCAGAGGCCGGAGAAAGTTTATCACGCAGCTACGGGTGTAGGGTTTAAGGGTTTAGGGTTTAGGGATTTAGGTTTAAGGGTTTAGGGTTTGAAATTTAAGGGTTTAGGCTTGGGGTTTTGCGGGCTCAGTGTTTAGGGCCTAGGATTCAAGATATTTGGCTTTGGGTACTCAATTTCAGGTTTGGGATTTAGGGCTTAGGGCGTGGTGCTTCGCAAGAGTCATTGATTTCTTGGGGGGTAAGTCTGTAGACCCTTAACACATACCCTAGGGATCCAAGTATACAAATAATACCTACACTGCCCCCCAAAGTCTGTAAATATTACCTACGCTGTGCTGTTTGGATCCCCAGGGACATAGAAGAGTGGGAGATTGATCTTGATTGTTGTGGAACATCCCGTTGCGTTGTTGCCCTGGGCGCCCTAAACCTAGGTCTAGTGTTAGGGCGATGATAATAGTAGGGAGAACAATAGTCGTTTAGGGTCTAGGACTTAGGCTAGAAGTAGTTTAGGGTTC
This sequence comes from Symbiodinium pilosum, assembly GCA_905231905.1. Lineage (NCBI taxonomy): Eukaryota > Dinophyceae > Suessiales > Symbiodiniaceae > Symbiodinium > Symbiodinium pilosum. The sequence goes on from CAJNIZ010007790.1 coordinate 11,589, forward strand.
AGGGTTTATGTTTTTGGATTTAGGCTAGTAGTAGTTTAGGGTTTAGGGTTTAGGATTTAGGGTTAGGCTAGTAGTACTTTAGGGTTTAGCGTTTAGGATTTAGTGTTCAGGCTAATAGTAGTTTAGGGTTGAGGGTTTAGGTTTTAGGGTTTAATCAGGATTTAGGGTGTAGGCTAGTAGGGATGACAGTAATTCTACTGTTGGCAAGAGCAATAACAACCATAATAGCAAAAATACGAAGGACCAACCGTGTACAGGGTTGATTGTTGGTTCTGCCCACGTTGAGCTCCTCTTCCGGAACACCTGCCTCAGTCAATGAGGGTCCATGCTCTGGTATACAAGGCGTTTCATTGTTTTGTCATAGAAGGAGCAGACAACGACGCCACGAATCAGATTCACCCATGCGTATGCAATTCACCCCCCAAAAAAACATTATTGACAGCGGTTGTGATGATTTGACTCTGCTCTTTCCAGCGTCTCCAAAGTCTTGAACCCCAAACGGTTTACACCAAAAAGCTTAAGCCATACACCCTATGATGGCCTTGCAAAGCTCATGACGCCTTTCCTTCAACGAAAGGTTAATTTTCCTCAAACTGGCATGGGAACCCATAGAATCTGTTTTTGTAGGACTGCGGCCTCTATTAGTTTGTGCAGCCCGAAGTGGTGATTCCGTGCTCATGTTGGGAAAGCCTCGAACAACCCAAGACGTGTTTGGGGGTTAGGGTTCCTTGAATCCTGCAGCCTAAGCCCTGGCAACCTTAAACCCTTAAGCCCTACATGAGCTACTGTTATTATTCACCTTCTTAAGGGACCCTTAATAGCACATGGGGGGTCCCTCTTGTAGTTTAGTAGAGTCCCTAATATAGTTCCTCATAAGCAACCCATGTCCATGAACTTATGTCTGAAATATCGTCTGCAGCTCACATAGACCCTAATGTAGACCGGTGATTGATAAAGGCCTTCCTTTTCAGGGCCTGAATACTAGGATCCTTATTAAGATCCCCATTAAGGGAAGGAGGTTTATTAATCAGGGGTCTACATTATCTTTCTTAGAGTCCTCACGAGCTATAGTCTAAACTCCTTAAGGGGGTTACATAGGGGATTATATAGGGGACTACTATATAGGGATGATTACAGGGCACGCCAGGAGTTTAGACCCTAAACCCTATATTACAGGGGTTATTAAGGAGGATGCTAGGAGTTTAGACTTTGGCTTATATGTCCAGGCGCTGAAGGAAAACCTCATGCTCTTCTACCGGCCGCTGGAATTGATTTGGGTTTAGGGTTTAGAGTTTAGGGTTTAGGGTTTAGATCCTAAACCCTAAACCCTATGAAGGCCCAAGGGGATCCTATTTACGCATAATGTATAGGCGTTTCTGTGTAGGAGCTTAGGGGTGCCTCGGACTTATTTGTTACGGGTTCGCTGCTTAAGGTTTTGGCTGGCAAAGCACTCGGGATGGAGGTTGTGTCAGGATGCTTCCTGGAAGAGTTTCGGGTTTATACTGTAATCCTTATTATAGGGACCCCCAGAAGGGACCCCTAATGTTGAGACACCCTAAGCTTTAGGATCCCCTGTATAATCCCAGTTTCCATTGACGGTTCCGGCCAGCTGTGGGAAGGTTGACCTCCCCGAACAAATGTGGAACCCTATGGAGCCCAAAACGTTAAAGGGATAGTACCTGAAGCCCAAAAGTATGTAAAATAATGGCCTTTATGGCTATTCTTAAGGGTTTAGGGCTATTATTTTAGGTAGTGCTCAATTATAGCATCTCTTCTTTGGGTTCCTACATCCTAAATCCTAACCCCTATTTTTTCGGATTTTCTTGTAGGGTTCCGTGTTAGCCTGGGGGAGGTTAGAGTCTGTCTGCGTTTTCATCAAAGGCTTCTCTTAAACCTCTGCAGGCATCACAGTAAGGGATTACCATAGTACCCCCCCAAAGGCCCCCCCCCCCCAGATTTAGAACCCTATTAGGCCTTATTAAGCGCTATATAGTTCTTATTTGCTCCTTAAACCCTGGGGGAGCTATGAGTTCCCATGCGCCTCGCAGGCCACTGTGAACCCTTCTCTAAACCCTGAGCCTAAGGTTTAGGGTTTTAGGGTTTAGGGTTTTCCACTCGGTTACACATGTCGCGGGTAGTTCCCAGCCTGAGTCTTCCCCCACATGCTCCCCCAAGCTACCTGGATTTGTATGCCCTCAAGCAAGATCTCCAGTTGTTAGGAAGTATCATGGCTTTCAAAGGCCCCCGCCCTCCGTTTTCGTCCAGAATCCCACATTAACCCAAACTTAAATGGGACCCGAACAGCTCTAGAAAGACTAGTGCCTTTGTTAAGAGAGGGCTACATGGGGACAGGGGGATTAAGACTAAAAGTCATTGTAATTTGATACCCCTATCGTGGGGTTCCTCTGAGCACACAGGACTCAATTTCAATTTCCCCTACTTAGGCAACAGCAATTGAGCCCAAGTCCCACACGGTGCTCCAAGTGGGTTATAGACATTCACAAGCCCTAGACCCTAAACCCGAACCCCAAACCCTAAACCCACAACCCCCAACCCTAAACCCTCATGTTGCCCCACCTGCAAGCAGAGCTTAGGTCGACGAGAGGCCCTGAGGCAAGAACTCGCATGGAGTCGTGCCCCCAGGGCTTTAGGGCTTATGGGGTTTAGGGCTTCCGGTTTAGGTATCCCAAAGGGTCTATGTTGGTAGACTTAGGGTTTAGGGCTTACGGTTTAGGTATCTCAAAGGGTCTATGTTGGTATATGGCGTATCAGACTTTTCTAGGGTTCAGGCTTTCAGGCTTCATATCTTTTAGGGTTTGTCGGGTCTAGGTATCAGGTTGTTGGGTATATCGTGTAGACTTTGGACCCAAGAGTCCCATATACCTGCCTGAGGGCCCAGGTATCTACTATATAGCTACGTAGACCCTTTGATGATTGTTTTAGGATAGTTTAGGGCCATTTTAGGATCGTTTAAGACGGGGTTTTAGGGATATAGGGGCAGTTTAGGCAGTTAGTGATTTAGTGTCTCAGTTTGGTTTCAGGGTTCACCCGCAATTCCTTTCCTATAGCATTCAATGACATCCTGGGCGATGTGTTGCCACTGCGGTTAGTAGTTTTGCCTTAGCGAAGGTCTTTTCAATCTCTTCTCCATATTCCTCATAATCACGTTTCAGGGCTGACAAAATTGCTCTTGCTGGGGTGATGGTCTTTCTGGCGAGTAGATGTTCTTCGGGAGATTGAAGACCCCAAGCTCCAACCCCAAACCTTTTCAAGGACGGCCAGGGGAAGTCGGTCCGTGGTAATTTAGTCCCTTGATTAAGAACCCCCTCCCTTTAAGGGCCTTAGTCTTAGATCCCTATTATGATCCCTATTGTAATCCCTATTAAGGGGAGGGGATTTATTAATTAGGGGTCTAGATTATTCAGGAAGCACAAGATCATCGAAGCTTCTGAGGAGAAGCTACATGTAGGAGCACACGCCTAGCTGGTTTCAACAACGCATCTTAGCACTCTTAGAGCGCCCAATGGCTCCGGGATCATGATTTGGAGTTTAGATGCTTCGTGTTCAGAGATTGGCCGCAGGTATTCGGCTTGCGAGACTATATCTGATAACACGTACATGGGGATCGACATGGATTTTGCTCATACCCCCTGCGGAACACATGCACATGATGGTCCCGGCGTTCTTGTTCAGCGAGGACAAATGATTGTTTCTGTTTTCAAAACCCTTGAACCCTAAATCCGATAGTCCTTTAAGTAGATAGAATATGGGGCAAATGGGGATCTTGTTATAATGTACCCAAGCTGTGTCAGCTTGTCAAAGGTGCTGGTTTTCCCAACGTGGTAACTTAAATTCAGTTCCTTAACAGCAACCCAGAAAATTATGGAACCTTGCTGGTTTCTGTTTTCCGTGCTGTACTGGGGACCGCAAAAGGGAGCATGATTTTGCCAACCTACCTTTTCAAGATTGACTAATTTTCTGGTACTGAAAAGTAAAGAAAAAGGAACATGAAATGGA
>CAJNIZ010007791.1:0-13885 GCA_905231905.1 Symbiodinium pilosum
TAGTATTTTATTTGGGGATACTATGGTACCCAATATAGAGTAAGATTATATCCTCCTTTTGGGGTATAGTATTTTATTCAAGGAATATTATCTTACTAGGTTCAACCACCAAAAAAACACTACTCATATATCCCTAGGCAATATTTCCGCAGTGAACCCAAGCCCTAAACCCAAAGCCCGAAATCCTGAACTGAAAATCCACTGGCCTAGACTGCATGATCCCCAACCCTAAATTGCAGAAATCTAAGCTCAGAATCCGTGGAACCTTAAGCTCCCTCAGCCCTGTAGCCCTTAGCCCTGCAACACCAAATCATCAACCCAAAACCCCTAGACAAAGAGCCTAAACCCTAAGCCCTCGGCCCTAAACCCTTGTATATGACCCTAAACCGCTAACCCCTAAGCCCTTGAACCCTAAACCCCCTAAACCCTAAATCCTGGAACCCTAAACCCAGACCCCTGATTAATAAACCCCCTCCCCTTGATAGGGATTATATTAGGGATCCTAATATTAAGACCCTTAAAAGGAGGGGGTTTATTAATCATGGGTCTACATTAAACCCTGAACCCTAAGTCCTACATAGTAGTTTCCATTTTCTTTTCCGTTATATACCCTATAATCCCTATATACCCCCAATGTAATCCCTATAAACCCTAAACCCCTCAGCCCTAAGCCCCGAGGCAATACTGTGCCGGCTGTGGGCTGCGGTGTAACTGCGGGCCGAAAAAGCGCGTGACGGCCTCGAAGAAAGGCCTGCTTTAGCAGTGATGGCGTAGGGTTAATTGAAACCTTGAGGTTTCTGTGTAGGGTTAATGGAGACTACATGAAATTATGGGTACCGTTTTAGGATATGTAGGGGTATCTACGGATATATGTATATACATATACATATGAATATGTACATATAGGGTTTAGGGATTAGGAACTACCACATAGGGTTCAGGGTTCCTATCTTGGAGTTGAAGGTTTAGGGGGTTTAGGCCTAAGGTTTTAAGGTTCAGGCTTAGGGTAAAGATTTTAGGGTTCAGGATACAGGTGTTAGGATTAAGATCTTTGGGTAGGATTCAGAGTTTAGGGTTACAAGGGTTTCCTTAGCCTTGTTTCTAGCCCAGAGGAAAGTGCTTAGGGACAGGGTACTGCTCAGTAGGGAATGAATGGAAGCTGACGCTAAGCCCCCTATCAAGGGTTAGGGCTTACGGCGGCTAGTGGGGAATGGGGCATGGGCCATAGGGACGGTTTTTCGGGGGATCATCTACGGACTAGTGGGGCTTGCAACCCTAAACCCTAAACCCCAAACCGCTAGACCCTTTAGCCCTAAACCCCCACTTGGGTTTAGGGGCTAGGGTTTCGGTTCAGGATCTCTGAGCCCTAAACCCTAAACCTTTGAGATGAGTGTTACAGGGGCTCAGGATTTACGGTTAGGATTCAAGGTTAAGGGGTTTACTGGGTTTCGGGATGTCACTGCGAAGCGGAGTTGGGGGTCTGAGTGTCTCAGTGAAGGGGTGCGCTGGTGCTAGAAGCACCCAGGCGCGCACCCCGACTTGCAGGAGCCCACCCCCCGCTGGCGTTCCACCCTCGCCTCAACCTTTTACGGGTTTAGGGTTCTCTCGAACCTGTCTTCTTATTTGTTTGTGCACCTGTCTAGACCAGGCGGGTGCAAGGTTTGGCTGGGTCTGGCTCGAGGCTTCTTGCTTGGAGGCTTGCAAGCCTTGAGCCAGCTGGAGCTGTCCAGACCAGACGGGTGCAAGGTTTGGATCTGGATATGGCTCGAGGCCTTCAGTTTCTTTGATTACACGAAGGCCTTGTCATTTTGGGCCTCAGGATTTTCAACAAGGCAGGAAGCAAAGGCCTTGGAAGGCCTCGAGCTTGGGACGCCGGCACACTCAGGGTCGAGAGCCAGGTGGCCGAAGCTTGGGAGGGCTGGGCCCTGGGAGAGCATGGCCAGGAGCCTGGGAGGGCTGGGGGGCTCCTGCCCAGGCTCCAAAAAAAGGAACGTTACTCATCCTAAAACAACCACGGGCTACCGCAGCTGCCTGCGACATTGGAACTTCGTCGCCAGCCGGAGGGCTTCTGGCTCCGGAGCTGCCTCGCCTGCCGGCTTTGGCGCGTTCGCCCTGCTCGACGGCCCTGGGCGCACTCAGTTTAGGACATTGTTCCTTGTGGATTCTCGGCTTCGGGTTGGGGATTGAGGGATTATAGGTTTGTTTGCTGAGTTTGGAGGCTTTAGTGAGTTTTCGCGATCATGGGTGTAGGAGTGGAGCGGTCGTAGGGGGTTAGGGGGCTAAGCCCCAGTATTTCAGGAGTTTCTCTGGCCTATCTGGCTTCCCCACACCCCAACATCCCAGAACACTGAAATATCCCTAAGCCCCAGAATCCTGAGCTCTAAAACCCTAAGCCCTCAAACGCTAGAACCCCTAACCTTGCTGGTTCTCAGCCGGGAAGAAGAGAACATATTTCCTAGGGATTCTGTAGGGATTATATTCCCTTCTTCCCTACTGCGAACCAGTAGGTAGAGTCCCTAACCCCGGCCCGAGCACTGAGCCCTAAACCCTAAACCACAAGCCCTAAACCCTAAACCCCAAGCCCCAAGCCCTAAAGCCTGAGGAGTCTTGACGCACACTCCACGGAAGCCCAAGAGGGCCTCACAAAAGCTATGATCTAAAGTCCTCAAAGGGGTTCTATAGGGTTTGGAGTTTAGGGTTTGGGGTTATTTCGGGGAGTATTATAGGCGTTGTTAGAGGGGGATACTATGAGTTTAGATTATTATGGTTCACAAAGACCACCGTGCTTCGAGAAGGCATATCAGCTGTCATGTTGCTTTGGGGGAGGGGTATATATACACAAAACCCCAAACCATAAATCCTAGACCCTGAACTGGAATCCAGAACAATTTAGCTCTCTGCATATCGCTATAGAATCCCAAGCCCCGCCTGAAGCCACCCTTCTTTTAATAAGCCAACCTTCTATAACTCCTCCGGTGGATGGAAGAAATCTTGCGCCACTTAGGATATAGGCTATGTTGGGTGATGCAAAATTTCCTCCATTGACAGTTTTAATGGGTTGCCATGTTTTTTTTTGGCGGGTGGGGAAGGGTAGGTCCTGCAAGACCTGGCATACTATTGTCAGGCCAGATCTTTTCATAAGGGCTTCGAAAGAAAGGACCTCTGTTACGATTTCGGTTGTGGGGTTTAGGGTTCAGGTTTGAGGGTCTAGGGCTTAGGGCTTAGGGTTCAGGGTTCAGGATTTAGGATTCTGAGTTCAGGGTTCAGGTTTTGGGACCTAGGGGTCGGGATGCAGGTTTCGGGGTATAGGGCTAAGGATCTAGGGTTTAGGGTTATAAATTATGATTATTACAATCACGTGCGCCCTATCCTAGCACCGCTGTGAGTTCCCTAACCCCTAACCCCTTATGCCTCTAGAGTTCCCCCCTGAACCAGCCTTAATTAGCCTTGAACCAGCGTAGTTTCGAAGGAACCCGAGGGACCCATCGTGAAGCCTCAAGCCTTGAACACGGAACTTGGAACCCAATCCCCTACCGTTGTCTCCAGCAGGCTTCTCATCCACTACATCGTGCTATCCAATGATCGTCAGGGCCTTGGATTTGGAGTGTTAGGCCTAAATCCTGAACCCTAGTGCCTAAATCCTAAACCTAAAGCGGCGTCAACATGTTGAGTGTAGGGACCCGGCGCGTCCACTTGCAAACCCCGCTCAGGGCCTGCTGAGTGCACGGTACGAAAACCTAAGCGTCTAGCTTGGGATGTGCCGCAGCCCTTAAATGCCTGAGGTTGTCTCTTCGGAAGCTTTCAAAAGCTGGGTTGCTGTTATACTAAACGATGGGCACCCTAAACCTTAAACCCTAAGCCTTAAACCTTGTTCGAGTAAATTACAAAAATTCCTTAACAGCAGCGCAGAAAAGTTCAGTTCTGAGGGGCTCCCCTTTTTTGGAAGGATGCGCAAGATGGGCGGGAAGCGTGCTTGCCCTTACCTTGAGAAATGGAGGTTTCCCAAAATTTTGGGTACCCTGTTGGGGGACCAATAAGAAGGATTACATTATTTGGCTGCTTATTTGGGGTCCCCTAAATTTGGGATAAGGCCTTTTTTGGAACATCTCCCGATCCTTGAGGACTATTGCAAAAAAGGGATCAGGGATCAGTAGGATTTTGCCGGGGCCATTGTGGTCTTGTGAAATGTCGCTACGCCCTAAGCCTTAAACTTTAAATCTTTACCTAAAGCTTCAACCCTTAAGCTTAAACCAGGCTCATGTAGGATGACTTCGATTTGAAGTCTCCCCGCTGGCCACCTAGTTTGGAGTTCCCAGCTATGGATCATATAGATAGGTTTGCAGTAGGGTTTAGGGTTTGTGATGATGGGCCACCAATATGGACCCTTACCTGTTTCCTGGGCCCTAACTATTGGCCCTTGTAGGCTTTCATAGGGTAATCGATACGTCTGTAGACTACTATGAACAACATTGCCCAAGATATCAGGACTATGACAGGAAATAATTTTGCATTAGGGGCGGATTCTGGTGCAAGTCACTCTTTACATTTTCCGTGCCTCCGTTTGACCTGGGGAGAAAGCGCCACGCTCCTCCGGGTATTTCCGAACGAACAAGAGCACAGAGGCTTTGTTCCCGAAATCCATTGTTTGCAGCTAGGCCGATGCTGCTATGTCAGCCGCGGCCTCAGTTTTCCATCTGGGCTTGGATGCGTAGTCATGTGCAACCTTGAGAAATGTAAACTGATTTCCCGCCTGTACACCACCCTTCAGAGACCTGGGCCCTGAATCCTACCATTCGGAAACAGAAGACTTATAGTCCCCCTTAAGTGGGTAGAATATGGCTTTGGGAATACAATAATAAGAAGATCCCCATATATCCCATATTCTATCTACTTAAGGGGGACTGTAAACCCTAAACCCTAAACCTTAAATCTCACATCCAAAGACCTACGGGCTGAATCTACGATTCTGTTCCCTAAGCCTTAGCTCCCACCATCCTAGACCCCCAAGTACGGAGGTTTTAGGGTTTAGGGCTCAGGGTTTAGGGTTTAGGGTTAGGAGGGTTTAGGGTTTAGGGCTCAGGGTTTAGGGTTTAGGGTTTAGGGCTTAGGGCTTAGGGTTTAGGGTTAGGAGGGTTTAGGATTTACGGGCCCAAGTACCCCCAGATAGGACTTACATAGATCCCCTTTGTTTGGGGGGTTCTGATGGACCCATGGGCCTAAGGCGGAAAGCCCAAACCCTAAACCCAAAACCCTTAACCGTTTCCTGTCCGCAGATTCCCGATTCCAGGAATGTTGGGTTAGTTTTCTATCGTCATGCTGGGGCAACTAGGGTATTCCTGGGCAAAATGCTTAACTTTTATGGACCATATGTACCATGCAACCTTCAGAAGGATTGAACCTAAATCTATCCCAGGTAAGTGTGTGCAAAGCTCAGCACAATCACCATCAGCAACCGAACCAGCATTCCGAAAAGCTACGGTTGTAGAGTTTGAGGCTTTAGGGTTTAGGGACCCTAAGCCCTAAACTTTAGGGCTTGGCTGGGTCAATCCCCCACCCAGCAACGGGTACCACAACGGGCTTTTTTAGGTATACTAAAGCCTTATTAATTCTACATTAAGGAGCTATTACTACAGGGGGGATTGACCGGGTTTAGGGGTTTTAGGGTTTATGCAAGCTATCTGCAGACCATCCAAGTGAGAAGCCCGCCAAAATTCCTAGGGTGAACTCACATGGCAAAGGATTAGTTACAAATTCGGGCTTAGGGTTCTTGCTCCACCCTAGATACCCCAAATACTGGCAGCTACAGCACAAGTGCATGCCAGCTTTCCTTTAGACATGCGCTACACTCGAGACTTAAAACCTAAAGCTTACAGCCTAAACCCCGAATCCGCTCCATCAACCAGTCTTGAGGCTAGGTCAGCTCGGAAGATCGTGTTGTCAGACTCAAGCAAAGGCATAGTTTATTGGGTTTAGGCTTAAGTGTAGCGCAGGTATGGTGTAGGTATAGTATGGGTGAAATACAGTATACTGAGACCTCACCCAATCTTATCTGCAAATGGTGGTTGACGTAAGACATAGAAAAAGCCTCTAAGCTGTTCCTTTTTTATGTTTTGAAAATACCAAAAAAATTGTGGTGGTGGTGACGTGGTGGTGGTGGTGGTGGTGGTGGTGGTGGTGGTGGTGGTGGTGGTGGGCAGGTTGGTGTTACCAATGCCCCTTATGGCATTCGATCTATAGCATCGTATAGCACCGTGCTCTCCCAGCCACAGTCAGACACGCAGGCAACGGCACAACCTGGAGTTCTCTCGGCACATGAGAAGGATTGCTGTTCTGGGGTTTAGGGTTCGGGGCGAGAGGTTGAGGATGTAGGTTGTAAGGTTGAGGAGTGAGGTTTCAGGTTTGGGGTCTAGGGGTTTGAATGAGATTCAGGCTGACCTCTTTGAGAGCCGTGGCAACATTGACCGTTAACACCTTTCGAACCCGGCATCGAATCTTCCTTGCCAAGCCTTGCTGGTTCTTACAAAAAATCGCTTTCCAGAAGCTGGACATACGGTAAGGAACTAAGTAAGATGCATAGCTTGAGTCATTACGCTTGCGGTCGGCGGGTGCTAATAAATTACACTTAGTGGGAGAACCCTGCAAGTTCTCGAGTTCATAGGCCCCAGAAGCTTCGGTATAAGGGCGGTGCAAGAGCTCCTCCCATTAGGGTTTAGGGTTTAGGGTTATGATTTGCGGCTTTTTCTGGAGTAACTGTAGGTGCAAGGAGGAATATGACGTGTGGATACCCGAATCCCCCAAGCGTCCCTGCTCGGACCCCCTGTTTTGAGAACCACTTTTGGGGTTGAGGGTTGGGGCTGCTAACGCCTTGGTATCCAGTAGGGGACACAATTTGCTTGGAGCACTAGAACCCTAAACCCTAAACCCTGAACCCTAAGCCCTAGACCTTATGAGCGCGCAGGACCGATTTATCGCAATACTCCAGGGTGGCACAACCGACGTGCCGGGCTCGGGCTTCACACGAGTTTGGGGGCTTGGGTGAGTTTAGGTTGGGTACTGCCCCCAACTACTAACAGTCTACATTAGGGGTCGTATTAAGGGCTATATACAACCATATTATAATAATTATCCAACTGTTACTGAGGGGGGGGCAGTACTGAAAGTTTAGGGTTGAGGGCTTGGGCTAGGGGTCTAAGGTTTAGGGTCTGGGAAAATCTAGATAGCAGTCCCTCTGTCATGTGTTGGCGAATAACGAGAATTATCAAGCTGCACGTGCCCCTCCCTGTTGAACATTGGGAAGATTTTTTGATCCCAAACCCTAAATTGTAGAAACCCAAAGCCTGGAGCGCCAAATCCTAAACCCCAAACCCTGAGTCTCGAACAGCAACCCCCCCCCCTTCACAACTCTGAGTCAGATTTATGGTTTAGGATGGATACGAAAAAGGTGTCTAGTTTCTTTTTTTAAACGGCTTAGCGTTTGAGGTTTAGGGTTTAAGGTCTAGGGTTTGGGTGGGTACAAATCCCGCACAACCCTAGGTATTTTCGAATTAGGGCACTATGGTAACTAGGGTCATGCAGCAGTTTTAGCATCAAGCATGGCCGATATGCTCAGTGTTCTTCTTCTTACTTCTGTTCTTGTCATCATGTAATGCCTTCATAATTTCTGCGTGACAACACCACAATTCCAAGCCTGGATTTCACAAACCCTAACCCCCAAACACAAAACCTTGGCCACAGAGCCCCTGTAACTGAACATAACACACCATACACCAATACCAGGAAACTCTCCAGATGTTTCCTGTCCCAAACCCTAAACCCCCAAAACTCCAAACCCCGAAGCCCAAAACCCGTAATCTCGCAAACTCCAAGCCACGAATCCCAAACAGTGAACCATAAGTTAAAAACTATGCATGTCCCTGCACCGCTTGTAAAAGAACTCAGGGAGCCCAATAACCCTAGATTAGGGCTTAAGGAATATACCTGGCGTGATGTAAGACTTCCCGGAAACATTTAGGCGATATTCCTAAAACCCTAAGCCTAAACCCTGTATCCAACTCCCTCATTAATGGACACTGAGCCCTCTAGGAAGTTTTTCTGCACCGGCTTATCATGGATTCTCCTTACCACTCCTTCCCTGCTACCCCCCTTCAAGATTCACCTTAACTTAACAATTTTAACTGTAAACTCCTTGAAGGTGGGTATAGAGGGGATGATATGAGGGGGTGTTATGGGGGTTATTTGGGGGGATGCTGGAGTCTAGATTATAGCTCACATGAGCTTAATCAAGAGGGAATCCTGGGGAGTGCCAAATGCGCCTTGATTAAGGAAAAGGTTTAGGGTTTAGGGGTTTAGGGGTTTAGGGTTTAGGGTTTAGGGGTTTAGGGTTTAGTGACCTTAAATCATATGCAGAGCCCCTCTTTGATTTTAGGTTTATTCCTCAATTAGTCAATGAAGGGGTATTGAGCTCCCTGGGTAGAGGAGGAATAGGTAACCGATAATAAGCACCAAGCCCGCCCTGAATGTCCAGCAACCCGACTACTTTGGAGGTTTAACAAAAGCACCCCCCCATCAAGACCCGAAAACACGATGCCACCTAAAAAGGAACACCTTGAAAAAATCCTTTGTAAGTAACCCTAAGCCCTAAACCTTGAACCCTAAACCCTAAACCTGAAACCCTGAACCCTAGAACCCTAAGCCACCCATGGATCAAGGCGGAGTGGCGTCAGCTTGGAACTGTCGACCTCGACACGCTCTGCGACCTTCTCCTGTGGCTGACAGATCGAGGCGCTAGAGTAAAAAGTTTAGGGTTTTGGGTTTAGGGCTCAGGGTTTAGGGTTCAGAGTTTAGGGTTCAGGGTTTAGGGTTTAGGGTCCTAGGTTTAGCATGTAGGGTTGAGAGTTCAGAGTTTAGGGTTTAAGGTTCAGGGTCTAGGATTTAGGGTTCAGAGCTTAGAGTTTGTGGTTTTGGGTTTTGGGTTGATAGCCCCTGAAGTAGACAGACTATGTGGTATATGGGGATCTTGTTATAAGATTTCTATCTACTTAAGGGGGGCTATGGGGTTTAGGGTGTAAGGGTAAGGGGCTTAGAGCACGAGGTCTAAGGTTTAAGGTTCGAGGCTTAGGGATGGGTGTTCAGGGTTTAGGATCTAAGGTGTGCAGGCAGCCTTAACCCCAAAGAGGCAGGATTTCATACAGAGGGTTTAGGGTTCAGGGTTTAGGGTTTAGGGTTCAGAATTTAGGGTTTAGGGCCTTCTTGGGATCTGAGGCTGAGGAGCATTCGCAGAGGAGGCTTTCGCTGCGCCAGTCTGCGAACATACATAGGTAAGCAAGCCCCACCAAAGACCCATTTGCCTATGAACCTTCCCTGACATTACTTTTCGGGCCCATTTCGGTCACATGGACAAACATGGTTCTGTTTCAAAATGGCAACGTGGGGGCCTTTGGAGACCCTATGCGTAAACAGGGGACTTCATGGGAAGAACTTGAGGAACTCCAGATGAAGACGTGCATATCTGCAGAATTTGCTGCGCGCCGCACCTGCTGCGGACAGTTGAGGAACGTAAGCCACAGTACCATGATATGTATACATAGTTCATAAATGTTCATAATATGGTTTCCCCACACTGGCAACTTAGTGTAAGTTCTGTCACAGCCACTTGTAAAATGGAAATGCGACAAGTGGCGACTCGCTGAGAAGTAGTGAGCCCGACCCTATGTGTCCAAGTGAGCAAATATTTCAGTTTCAGGCGCCAGCAACCAATCACATGATGGCATTGGTGGCCTAAAGCCCCATCATTGCCCATCATTTGGTTATTTGGAGCCTTGGGGGGAGATAATTCAGAGAGACTTTCGAGAACTTTGTTCATTTGGGATGATCCAGGTACATAGCAGGCGATGACAACCGAACACTAAGCTTGCTGGTGGTTGGTAGAGAATAAGGTAACATAATCCCGATGTAATCCGTATCTAATAACATCTCTTATACCGTGCTAACCCTACACCCTAAATCCTATATACATTGACTCCTACAGCCCATTTCGGCCAGGGCTCTGTGACAGCTGCATCGATGCAGTGGTCGCTTCCTCAGCTGTTTCCTTCTCTCTCAATCCCCTTCACTACGAAGAACCATCCCCCCACCCCCATAACACCAGAAACACCCAAGAAATCCTAAACCCTCAACCCTAAACCCTCACATTACCCGTAGAGATGAAGGGGAATACCAATTCTTGGAGGGAGAGGAGTTGGCCCAGTGTTGACTCAGGGTTTAGGGCTTCGGGATTTAGGGTCGAAGATTGCGGGTCTGGGGTTTAGGGTTTACAGTTTAGGGCTTAGGGTTCAGGGTTTAGAGCATAGGGCTTAGGGTTCAGGATTTTGGGCTCAAGGTTCCGCGCCTAATCAGCTGATCACTTGATTTGCGCATGGGTTCGGCCTCGTCTGCTCTGCTGTCTCCCCGACGAGTAAGACAGAAGCCTGAATAGTGATCGGCACAATTTAGGGCTTCATGTTTAGGGGTTATGGAGAATCAAACAAAGTAATGGAACAGGAAATCGCGACGAGGGTTATATAGGGTGCATAAAGCCCTAAATCCGAAACCGCGCCTCGATAGATAGCATGGCTTTTCTCATCGCGGCTTAGTAGCAAATAGCGGTTTAGGGTTTAGGGTTACCGCGGCTGGCAGAGTGCCGATGCCAGTGGTTGCCAGAACTGGGGTTGTGTCTGATGGCAGTTGGCCCAGGCAGCAGAATGACTGGCAGCAGCAGAACTGTAACTATGGCTCAGAACTATGGCAATGGCTCGCAGAACTGGCAGAACAACGACTATGGCTGGCAGAACAATATTTGGCAATCTGGTGAGTCCAGCCACAGTTGTGGCGGAAGTTGGCATTAGATCTGAGTTGAGTCCAATTCTTTCGCCTGAAGGCATGATGCCTGAAAGTTCATCAAGAAGTTTAGGTTTTTTGGAACCCTGGCAATGCCAGCTGCGCTATCTTAGGAAATTTCTACATTTCTATTGTAGTATTTCTTGTTATTTGAAGTGCTCTTTTTCCTGTAGCTCTAGGAGGATTATAGAAAAAGCTTGACCGCCCTAACTAACCCTCAGCCTACATTCTCTAACCTGCACCCTGCTGGTAGGGGGGTTTTAGGTCTTAGGGTTTAGGAGAATGGGTTTAGGCTTTAGGTTTTAGCGGGAACCCTCACCCCTCACCCCTAAACCGCCCTAAACCGCCCTAAACCCCTGAACTCCTGAGCCCTGAGCTACTGTACCTCGCAGAAACCCTAACCCCCTAAAGCGCAAAGTCACTGGAAACCGTAGTCTCCTCAGGATTTTGTCGTTTTTGTTAAAGAACAACCCCATGGAATCATTTAGAGTCATCTTTTTGATGATAGGCCGGGGGGGGGGGGAGAGGATGGGATTATGGTAAACCCTAAACCCTAAATCCTAAGCCCTAAATCCTAAGCCCGAAATCCTAAACCTTAAATCCTGAACCTTACAGGATTATGGTAAACTTGAGGTTGGTCTGCAACAAGAGATCCGTTGTTCTGCCGCAACCATGTGCCAGGGACTGAGGGCGTATTTTTTCTCTGCCCTTCTGTTCTTGGCTTATCTAGGGTTCAGGGTTCTAGGGTTTAGGGTTCTGGGGTTTAGGGTTTGGGGTTGAAGGCTTTTTGAGGAGATCGTCCTCCTTCAGAAGGCGGAAGGTAAGACTAAGAGGTGACACTTGAGAGGCTGGGATCTTAGCCACCCTAAGCCTATAACCCTAAAGCGAGTACTTTAAGCATCCCAAGCAGGGCAAGTTCCATGAGTTTGAACATGTAGGGATACTACCCAAACAATATAAGGGGGTATAGGGATTATATGGGACATGGGGGCTTCGGGTTTGGAGTCTGGGGTTTAGGGATACTACCCGAATCAAATGGAAGAGAAAATGGAACATGAATTGCAAACTTGGGGAATTTAGAGGTTATGGGGTTCAGGCGGGTTCATAGTTTTGATGCTAAGTTAGTCCTGCATGACCTATTATTTCCTGGGGTCCGTGCTTACGGAATTTTCTTTCAATCCATTATCATACGGGTCCCTATAGTGCTCTGCGTGTTCCGAGACAGGTCCCTACATGATGCTCTCCCGTTTTGGGAGTCCTAAGCCCTAAGCCCTAAACCCTTAGTAATCCAGGCCAAGTTGGTATCTTTACCTCTTTTACAGGTCCAGGTTTCTCTAGTTCAAGCCACCATGAAACCCTAAACCCGAAATGCACGATTTCCCTCCCCAACTCCGAGCAGTGCGTAAGTCATAGCGACTGCCTCGCCAAAACCGTCTCTAGGGTTTAGGTTTTGAGGTTCAGGGTTTTTACGGTTTAGGGGTTTAGTGGCCTTTCTATTAAGTAAGCGTGGTAGTCTAGTAATATACATGGACTGCAGTATCATTACCGTCTTCCTTTGTCCGAAGCCATAGGTACAGCATAAACCATGTTCTAAGGAGTGGGGGCCTATAGTCCCCCTTAAGTAGATAGAATATGGGGTATATGAGGATATTATAATATACCCAAAGCCATATTCTATCTACTTAAGGGGGACTGAAACCCCTAAACCCTAGACCCTAAACCCTAAATGCTAGCTTCCATTTTCTTTTCCATTATCCCAATATAACCCCAACATAACCCTAATATTCTATCCACTTAAGGGGGACTATACCCTAAACCCTAAACCCTAAATCCTATCTACTTAAAGGGGGGGACTTTCACCCAGTATATACCCTATCATACTATAGTAGTTTCCATTTTCTTTTCCATTATTCCCTATAGAACCCCAATTATATACCCTATAATCCCTATAATCCCTATATACCCCCAATATAATCCCTAGAAACCCTAAACCCTAAACCCTAAACCCCCTATTTGGACTATAACCCCAACGTGTCTTTCCTTGCATCCTGAGCTTTGTCAACCCCAGGCCTCTGTAAGACAGTTCATCGGCTTTAGGGTCTTGGGTTTAGGGTTTAGGGTTTAGTTTTAGGGTTTAAGGTTAACGGTTTAGGGTTCAGGTTTAGGCTCTAGGGTTTAAAGTTAAGGGCTTAGGTTTTAGGTTCTAGGGTTTAAAGTTAAGGGTTTAGGGTTCAGGTTTTCGGCTTCAGGGTTCAGGGTTTAGGGTGTAGGGAAACCCTAAGGGTGGCTTTGCTGCAGGGTCTAGGGTATCCTTAGCCCTCCCTCAAAACCTACTCCTGCGCCCTGAAGCCAATCTTCCTCAACTCCAAAATCAAGCGGGGTTTAGGGTTTCTAGGGATTATATTGGGGGTATATAGGGATTATAGAGTATATTTTGGGGTTCTATAGGGAATAATGGANNCTACTATAGTATGATAGGGTATATCATCTGTATCCAGAAGTGTCCTCCAATTTCCAGGTCCAAAGGTAGATGGAGAAAACCACGCGCATCCCTAATAAAAGCAAGATGTATATATTGGGGACACTACGTGGCGCAAGCTTTCCTCCATGCACCGTAGGCTCCTTGTAAGTAAGCAGCCAAGAGCTTAAAAGGGTCCGCCGACATCTGCGCCCCAGGCGGATGTGGAAAGTGCCCATCTGCCACTGACAAAAACAAGAAGGCGGATCTCCGCTGTGGACTGTCGAAGGTTAGGGTTTAGGGTTTAGGGGATATTGTGCTCGAACAACCCTCACAAGTGCCGTATAGCATATCCCCAAAAGCCTATTCAAAATAAATTGGCGCCCTCATGACCTGAACTGGTTATACTGGTGATCTTGCATCACTTTGTTTGCCTAAGGTATGACATTTCCTCAGAGTCTTGGGGTTGGATTTGAAGGCTTTAGTGTTCTGGGGAATGGTTTGTGATGATGCAGTCCTCCCTGACAATATACCCCAAGCCCTAAACCCTAA
>CAJNIZ010007792.1:2051-37455 GCA_905231905.1 Symbiodinium pilosum
ATGTGTGTATGTGTGTAGGTGTGTATGTATGTATGTATGTATGTATGTATGTATGTGTATGTACATCGATCTTCTGATGGCCAAGGTGGCACTGAATCCTGCGGGTGGTAAAGCAGCAACAACCTAGCGTCTGGTGTTAGCATTCGTCTTGCAGAGCGTCTCTAAATGTTTGCGCCTACCCTGTCCCCGGTACGAAGTACTTCTTACGAAGCCTGAAGTCGATGCGCAGGGCACATAACAAAATCCCCTTCGCCCACTCGCAGCAAGATATTAGGGAAAGGGGGGACAAGCTTCGCTGCCTTACCTGAAAACACTTACTTTTTAGTAAACTCCAGTCCAGCGGCATGTCCAGGGCTCATTTAGTATTGTCGACCTTCAACCTTATAGCACTTGGCCATGCAACCCTGCCAGGCGTGCAGCCTACGGGTGACGCCAACGAAACCGCAGAGTTCGACCATCTCTGGGTCGCATCCATCGCCCTGAAGCAGCAGTTAGCCTTTTAGTAGGTGGTTGAGGGATTACATATGGGAGTTTCCGTCAATAGCCGGATACCAAAATAGACCCGAAAATGCGATAAGCCTTTTTATAGGGATGTTCCGTAGGGACCCCCAAAAAAGGTACACCTTATTTTGAGAAATTCCATATCGTTTATGGAGGGGCCCGCCTGCGTTTAGCCAAATCCGCGAGTAAGCGCCAAAGTCATCGCACCCAATCAAACCTAAAGTTGCCTCAGCGAGAAGACAACTTCGGCATTTAGTGGGAGTTTGGAACAATTGGCTTCAAAGCAGCAGGAAGTTTTTGTTGTTGAGGTTCACGGCTTCAATTAGACTGCTTGTTCAGCTGTCAAGTATTCAGGATTATTCTGTCCATAATTCAAGCCCTGCAACAGCACTTCAGTAATCGTTCCAATTGTTGCCCCGCCTGGGCATGATATAGGGGACATGTATGATGAGGACAACTTGTTGGGGCATTGGGTTGACGTTTTTTCACTTAAAAAGGATGTTTTACGTCAGCTGGTTTTTGCGTGTATACAGGGCAGGATCCTCCAACACTGTATGGATTGTAACTACCTTGTTCCCCTAGCAAATTGCAGCTCAAATACAAGTCTGCCTACATCTATAGTCCCCCTTAAGTAGATAGAATATGGCCTTGGGTATATTCTAATAAGATCCCCATATACCCCATATTCTATCTACTTAAGGGGGAGGATAGCATGTTAAGCCCTAAACCCTTCGCCATGCCTCAGGGAAATCATACCTGCCACCCCAAAGGCCTACAGCTTATTACTCTCAACCCCCTAATAACGAAGTAGAATCCACCAAGCTGTAGGTGAATGGGTGTTAGGTGGCATTAGGTCAAACTTGAAACGCTGCCCAGATCTCTTCTCTGGCTCCCTTGATCCCGCTGGCACTGCCGCGAGCTTTGCAAATCGGGGACAGAAAGGGTCCAGGATAAAGTTTTCACTTGTAGTCCTATACGTCCGCCATAATTAGAGCCACCTTTGTTCTAGGGACTTCTTAAAATGGGACCACGCTGTTGGCACATACTCAAGCAGACTTTTCATATATAGTGGTGCCATGGGGGTCTCAAAAGGGGCTCCTTTTGGCAGGATCCCAAAAGCTTTCACAAGTTTGACCAATCCGGTGAACTTGTCTTGTGAGCTTTGTCTGGCCAAAAGGCTTGCCTACACTTCAAAGTCATAGGGTCGCAAGGGGACCCTGGTATAACAACCCCCGGAAGAGGAACTTTTAGAGATTGCTGTATTCGAGGTTACCAAGGCTCATTTAGGGCTTATTTTGAGGGATGGAAATGTGGGGGACCCCCTGAGAACCCTATGACAAAGCGCCTTGCTAGGTTGGTCAGAGGCCTGCCAAAGTTTGCCTTTGGACTCCTTAGACTTACAGTCCCCTTAAGTAGATAGAATATGTGGGATATAGGGATCTCATTATAACGTACCGAAAGCCATATGCTACCCTAAATCCTAAACCCGATAGTTTTCCCAAAGCCATATTCTATCTACTGAAGGGGGGACAATACGATTATGAACGGTAAACCTGCCCAGCCTCCACACCCCTCAAAACAGGGAGCCCTTGGGGTTTAGGGCTTAGGGTTTAGGGAGCCCTTTGGGTTTAGGGCTTAGGGCTTTAGGGTTTGTGCAAATGTGCAAGAAAGCAGGGCTGGCATGTTGTCCACGCAGTGCCCCCGGGCTATAGGTGGAGTTATCCTTAAACCCTAGACCATACCTGGCTTTAATGTTGAGAATGAGGGCTGCATACGTGAAACGGCTTAGACATGAGGTTTATACAAACCAGCCAAACCTTGTTGGGGGTTCCGGTAATGAGGATTGTAGTATATTGTGCCTTCAAGTGGGTTTCATTAGGGTATTGTTTTTTGGTTTAGGGTTGGCCCTAAGATGTGCAACTTTCCACGAAGCAGGCTGGAGCCATAAGAAAGCTAATGCATAACAGGACGCATATTCGGCCCGCAACTACGCAATCAATGAGGGCTGGAATTCAAAGTGGGACTATTTGGTCCTTGAGGTCTATTTCTGCTTAAGCCTAAACCATAGCAGTTGAGCGCGCACCCCTTTGCAGTAATCCCTGGCCCCCACCCCCGGTCCCCGAATCCTACACCCCAAACTCAATCCATTCCGACTAACGGCAAGCGCCCAAATTTGTCCAAGTGCGATCCCTACTGTGGATGGAGACAATCTTGCACCGCCTAATGGAGCCTATACCCCAATAGTTCCAATAGCTTAAGGATCCTCAGTGGTGCATCATGTCCTCCATCCACTGTAAGACTAAGCCTGGCAAAGGAAAGCTTCAGATTAGATGAGTAGTATTCTATTTGGGGATACTATGTACCCAATATAGAGTAAGATTAGGGGTATACTATTTTACATAAAGAATACAATCTTACTAGGTTCAACCACCAAGAAAACGCTACTCAGATGGGCCCTGAAGTGCTTCCGGCGTATTTAACATAGTTGAGGGTTTACCTAAACCCCAAAAGTATGTAAAAGAATAGCCCTAAACCCATAATAATAGCCATAAAGGCAATGATTTTACATACTTTTGGGGTTCAGGTAGGTATGGATCCTCTGAAGCAGACGGCATGTCTGCAAAACGCCTTGCTGAAAATCTGGGGGCTAGCAATCAGCATCCCAAACCAAGAGATCTCAGCGTCCAAGCCCAGCTGTAAATTCCTTTGCCCGATGCTTTCAGACAACCAAGATTAGTCAGATATCATTTGTTGACTTCATCTTAAACCCTAAACGCTCAACCGTTCAGGGGGCCCAAAATAGGTATTGTTTGCAGGCTTAGATCCCCAGGGGCTAAACCCTAAACCCTCATCCCAGAACCATGCTAGCCCAGGGTGTACCAGCTGATCCCGAACGTTGGGCAGAAGGATTCGGTGCCGGGGCATCCTGGCTGGATAGGGATTAGGACAAAAGAGATTGAGGGCTTAGGGATCTAGAGATTAGGGGTTTCGGGCTTGGGGTTGAGGGTTTAGGGCTCTGGGATATGTATATATAATATGTTGGGTACTGCCCCCACTCAGTAACAGTTGGATAATCATTAGAATATGGTTATATATAGCCCTTAATAGGACCCCTAATATAGACTGTTACGGGGGCGGGGGGGGGGCAGTACCCAAATAATATGATATAACCAAGCAATATGCGATAAGAAATGCCTGGAGAGAGAGCTCAGGATCAAGGAGCCTTTACAGGGGTCATAGCTAGCGATGTTTAGGGTTCAGGGTTCAGCGCTAGAGTACTGGAGAACGAAATGAACACTGGGCTTATGCAAGGCATATACAGATCATAATTAGTAGAAATCGTATTATGGCCCTAGGTTGTATAAGTTTAGTGTAGGTTGCCTCAAGAAGTATAGGCTACCGCAAGCAGACCTAAGCGTGCCGTTGATGACCATTCAGAATTCTAGACTAGATGTCAAGGGCTTCTGCATTTCGAGGTTTGGAGAATTGGAGCTGGGGTTTGTGTCCAAACTGTGTTGCCTTTGCCCTGTTAGTTACACTTCCCCTTGCTTCGAGTCATAGGGATTCTAATTGTCCAGTCTTCTCTGAAAGCTCCTTATGGAAAGGTTCTGCTGTCCGCAGGTATGAGGGCTTTGATTCAAGGTATCGGGGTCCCGGAGGCAGAGTTCAGACTAGAAAATGATGAGCCCGTTTTTCTTAGCATTGAAGTTGCAGGAAGTACTTGATTCGCCCTAGACATGATTCAGGTCCTGTTTACGAAAACAGTCCCATCATGATGGGACAGGCCATCTGGGGTGGGATTCAGGTATTCAGGCCAAACAGTTGAGTTGGATTGGGCTTTCAATTTAGAATTAGGGGAGGGCAATGCCTATCAGAATGCTTCAGACATGCGGAACCATTCCCCACATGGTTGTTCATGCTTCCTATGAAGCAAGCACAAGCAAGTTCACAGCGGCCAGGACCTTGATCAAGGTAGTAGCCCCGCTCCATAAATTCAAACCTCATGTTTCAGAAGCACCAAGTCTTAAATTTGAAGCTATCCCAAACCTGCAAAATCCAAACAACCTTCCCAACCGCATCCTAAGCCCTGAGCCATTTGTTAAAATGGGTGTCTCCCGTAGAGCCAATGATGATCTCGTCGGAGAAAGGATTACCTCAAAACTCAAGCCATGCCTTGTGAATTTTTCACACTCAGACGAACTATCCATTTGCCCGGAGTGAGGCTGGTGAGCTCTACCCATGGTTCTCCTTTGAACAACTTGCTGATTCAATGGGGCTGGATGGAGGACGCTTTGTGGGGCTGGGGCGCAAGAGCAGTCTAATGGGGATGGATGGAAGGTAGTTTGGGGGGTCGCTCCCCCGTAGCTTTTCTCCGATGTTACCTTCGCTATCCTTCGCTGCTGAAGGGACCACGCATGTCGTGAAACAACGGTCCGACAGCCTAAGCTCCTGAACCTCATAGGGATCTCATGCTTGGCATTGGCTGAGTTAGCGCCGACCCCGCCTGCAATGTGTTGGGATGGGTCTTTGCTGTTGGCTTCATCCCTACCAGGGTCGATGTCCGAGCTTCCTGCTAAACCACCTTCCTCAACGAATACGATTCTCCTCACCCACAGTGACGCATGCGTTTGTGCGTGTGCATGTCAGTCTTCTTTGAGTTTTAGATGGCGCCGTGATCAGCCCCGCAATGACATGCTCCTTGCTGGTTTCTCTAGAAATCCAGAAATTAAGCCACAAAGCCTTCAGGCACAAAACCCTAAAAGCCCATTGAAAAATCTAACCATAAGCCGTTGAAGCCCGCAGGCCGATACTGAAGAAGTCCATGAAACCCTAAGGGTCCAAGGATCCAAATAATAGGGTCCCTTTAAAGGGGTTCTAGGGAGATCTTTCGGGATATGTGGGTACTACATAAGGGTCCAAGGATCCAAATAATAGGGCGTTAGGGCCCAAATATTATATTCCGAATGATATTGGGGATGTAGAGCCCTAGTTTGGGTCCTTAAAGAGCGTCATGGGAATGGAACAGAGTTCCCAGCAAGGGGACCGGATATTTGTTAGCCAAAGCCATTTAAGCTCCCCAAAGTGTTACCCGGTTTAGGGTTTAGGGTTACCCACACCTCAAACCAAAACAGGCCGCCAGTTTTCAGATAAGAGCAAGTAGGAAAACCCAGCCAGATGCAGATGCACACAGTGGCGTTGTAACTTCACTAGCTTCGTATGGTATCTGCAGTTATCCCCAAGAGGAGCCAATAGGCAGACTCCGTACATGTTCATCGCACTGCAAGGACGAGTCCAGTGGATCTGAAGAGTCTGTCGAGATGCAGAATGTGCTCGCTAGGGTGGGGGTTCTATTAGGGTAATATTGCGGTTATATAGGGGTAATACTAGGGTTGGGCTTGCATGTCGATTTTTTGTTTCCGCGGTTCAGGACCTGTAGTGTAGGACTTCAGCCTGCATATCGTAGCCAGACAGTTTGGGAAAGACCCGGCTGCTCCATGATCTTGATCAGAAACGTTATATAAGTGTTCTTAGCGGTCATTTCGGAGTCAACATGCAATTCAGGTGCTTGAGTTTCAAGGCGACTTTAGGAATTTGAATGGTGCAGCTTGCGTGGCAAAGGTTTCAGAAGGTTTCATATTTTTTCAAAATGTTCAGTACTGGTCACAGGACTTCGTTGGATAGCAAGAAATCTGAAGCAAACTCAGGAAATGATTGATTTCTTGGAGGAACTATTGTGAGATCCCTTGGAAGCTGTTGGGAAGTCTCCGAAATCCACAACTTCGCCAAGCTTCATTGCTATGAAGAACGCTAGAGGTGCTGCAGGGCAAGAGAGTTACTTACTGAGGGTTACATCAGTGATCATTGTTGAAGTACGACGACGGGAGGCAGTCTCTTGGGGTATCTCAAAGCCCGTCCTGATATAAACTTCGCAGCATGAAGGATGAGAACGGCGACAGCGATGAGGATTAGCGACCAGGATGGTTGCTACTTGGTTTGAGAAGGCTGCAGGGATCTTACACCACTTCGGTGAGGACGCTGTTTCATAGTGTTGTTTCCATTTTCTTTTCCATTTCCCCAAGATAACCCCAATACAACCCCAATATAATGCCTATAATCCCTGTAGTTTCCATTTTCTTTTCCATTACCCCAATAATTGGTGGATAGAGGTGGGCAAGAATTCCTCCATCCACTCAGGCTGACGGGTTTCCGTACAAGGGGAGCTTTGAGTCCTTTAATCTCCTGGGATCACGCACTATGGAGAATCAAATGGAAAACAAAATGAACACTGTAATGGAACCAGTGTCTATAGGGGTTGGTTCTGATGCGAATTTGGGGACGTTTTGTCTGATCGTTTTCAAGCTTTCCGAAAGCAGCTGGTCCAAACAACTGTCCAGCAATGGAATTTGCAGACACTCCCGAAATACGGACCCAACTCCCAGGCATTCATGGGGTGCCTGCCGTGTGAGGTTGTGGTCGCAGTTCAAACCTTGCGGCCAAGTCAGGGAACCATACGAGCTATAGTCTAAACTCCTGAAGGCGGGTTTTATAGGGGATTATGTAGGGGAGTATTACAAGGGCTTTGTAAGGGGGATCTTCGGAGTTTAGACTACAGCTCAGATATGTTGTGAAGAGGGCTTCCAAGACCTTCAGCAACATAACCCAGGGTACCCCCAACCGCACGAACCCTGACACCTAGACCCTCATATCAAAAGCCCTATATGTACCCTTAAGGGTCCCTGGAATCCCATTAACAGGCTTAACTGCCCATGTTAGGGGCGTATTTTTTGAGCTTAGACCCTCATCTTAAGCACACCGTGCGTCTCAGACCGTGCCTTCTTGGGTTCAGGGTTTACCCCCTATAAGAAGGCCCTAGGTGGCCCCGACACATCCATTCCATCCATGAAATATTTGAGATTGCTTCTCTGCACTTGTGTTCCGTATAACGTGTATGTATACATACAAGAAAGTGTAGAAAGATATACTATCAAGCCCCTCCCCCTCAGCGATGCAGGCCCGAACAAGAAAGTTGTGTTGTTGATCATGTCGTGTTCTAGTGGAAAGCATCTTATCATGATGATTGAGTTCGAGAGGATGGAGTTCAGGCTTTGAGGTACTTCGGGCTGGCTTCGAGGTTCACAGTACACTATATATCTAACCCTATAGAACCCCTATGTAATCCCTATAGTTTCCATATTCTGTTCCATTATCCCCATGTAGCCCCAATATACGGGGAATGTCAAGATTATGGTTGCCAGGGACTCCTCACGGACTTTGGTCTGGGCCTGTCAGTTCTTCCCCAATTATGATAGGAGGGCGGGGCTATATAGGGATAATGAAAAAGAGAATGCAACTTTTTTACGTTACAGTACGGGGGTTATGTAGGGATAATGCAAAAGAACATGGAAACTACTATGCTATAGTAGGGGGGGGGTCATATAGGGATAATGGAAAAGATAATGGAAACTACTTGATTGTCCCATGCCCATCAGTGAAAGAAAGCAGCAGTGAATCCAGTGCTTTCTGATGATGAAAATATTTTCATTAGCTGAGTTGCTTAAGCTAGGTGATGCAGGGTTTCCCCCTATCAACAGCAAATTTGTCGGTTCTGATGGACCGGCTTCGGCTACTCTTGCGGGGTGCTTCCTCTAGTGCAACCCATATTCGGTAATTTTGCTATGAAACGATGTTTATGGCAGTCCTTTTTTGGGTGGTTGCACCTTGAGTTAACATACAAGTTACATCCTGTCCTGCTTGAAATAACTCAGCCAGTGTTGTGAAGATCTTCAAGAACAGCCTGCATGGGTTTTGGCTGAGACCTGTTTAGTGGAGTTGGCGGATCTAGCTAGTTTCACAATGCCACATTGCATCCCCTAGATTTCAGAACCTGTGTAGCCCGGCCCATTGTCGAAGTGATACCATTGAATGAAGACTTGCCCTACGTATCGAACTTGAAGCTGAGGCAACCTCCTCACGCGAAACATCACTGTGATCTGGAATTACACATGTTACAGTAAGAACAGAGAAGCACGTAGAAAAGAGCATGGACAACGCAATGGAGAGACCTGCCTCATACAGTGGTTTATCAACCCCCCCCCCCTCCCGAAGCACAGAACCCTGAATCAGGTTAAGAAGCTTGCGGACCAATCTTCTGAGCTACTGACAGCGCCGGAGATGAACGAAAGAAAATTGGCAGAAACCATGCGGTCAAGGGTTTAGAGTATTAGAGTACACAACATGGTAGTTTCATGTAGTTTCCACTATATGGTAGTTTCATGTAGTTTCCATTTTCTCTTCCGGTGTTCACCTTCCTACCCTCACATAAACCCTTTATTGTCATATCTTATTAAGTTGCTATGTATGTGTGTATAGATATCCCTATATAACCCTATAAGTATGACTCCATACACCCCGTTGCGTGAGGAAAACCTCATCACTTGATGAGGCGACTTATTGGTAATTGGGGGTTGAGCAGTCTTTGCCCCTTCCCAGCTGCATCAGCTAGAATCTTCACAAGCATGGGACCCAAGCAAAAACTGGAAGCAACGTTGCTCATGGATAGCTGTTTATACCAACATTTCGCAACTAAAGCGTTTGCATTGATATGCAGACATGCTCTGCCGACTGGGAAACGTCTCCGGCTTTTTAACGCCAGCTCTCTCTGGCAGTAGATAGCGCCCGTGGATGTCGGAGGGAACCCCATGTCATGCATAGGAAAACCTTTTTTTTCTGGTTAGGGGACATGCGAACTCTTTAGGCCTAGGTTTTCGGGACTCTTGGGTTATAACAAGGTGCGCAAGGTCCTTGGTTCTGGGACTGACTGTTCGGGGCTAGGGGTGAGGATTTCTCTTTACTCTCTAGGTTTTTGACATGTCTAAGCCTGACCCACCAATTAGGGGACCTTGCTCAACAAAGATTGCTCCAAAGCACCCTGCGCAGAGCTTGAAAGTTAACACCTTGGAGGCGTCTCCAACCCAACCTGAGCGCCACAGACCTCATCTTACTCGGGGGTAATAGGAATATAGGAATGTATCATACAGGGATTATGTATGGATTATGTTCCCTTATTCCCTACTAACCCCCCCCAGCAAGACATAGGACGAGGGCTTGGCCTGTATTTGTGAGATGGTAGCTATACCGTTGTGAAGGTTGTTCGGGTGGCAGCGTTGAGCCTAATGCAATGTTGAGTTGCGCTCCGGCTTGCTGTCGGTTATATCGGGGATGATCTATATGGTGGACTACTCTGGGGGTTGTTAGGGGTGATACTAGGAGTTTGGACTACCTGAGGCCCAAAATAGTAGCCTTAAATACCAAAATATAGCCCCAAAGGCCATTATTCTGCATACTTTTGGGGTCCAGGTATAGCTCATATAACGGGAAGATTTTCTTAATCATTCAGAGGTTGCATCACACAGGTCCTGGAGGAGGTCCGAGCTGAGGGTGTCTCTCCGCAATATGTGTAACGTAAAGGCGAACAAGCACAGCGAGTGTATGACCTTGAGGACCACAGGCAGCAAACAGGGGCTTAAGGCTTAGGGTCTAGGGCTTAGGAGTTAAAACGCCAGCTGCTTGCCATCATTTGAGCCATTGTCTAAACTCCTAGTATCCCCCTTAATAACCCCTATAGTAGTCCCCTATATAGTCCCCCATATAACCCCCCTTTAAGGAGTTTAGACTATAGCTCATTTCTTCCTGCTGATGGCTCAAAGTGGCTGAAGGGCCACCACCTGGCCTCAAGGCCAGAGCCCAACCCTGATACCAGTTAGGTTTTAGAGTTTAGGGATTTCGGATTAGGGTTTAAGGATTTAGAGTTTAAGGGTTTAGGGTTTAAGGATTTAGGGTTTAGAGGTTCAGGGTTTAGGGCTTTAGGGTCCGAGACCCTCTACATCTTACAGATGAAGCCAAGTCCTTGTAAAAGCCTTGCAAGGCCGATGTATGCCTCCATTCTTTCTATAAAAAAGTCTTCTACAAGTCTCACATAAGGGTGCTCACCTGGCAGCTCCCCACCTGCAAGTTCCCTTACAGTTGGCCATCAAACTGGGTTTTCTTCGGTCAGACGGCTCAAAGGGGTCCAGGGGAGTAATATGGGGACGACAACCAAATTATACGTGCACGAAGTATAGGATACAGTACGGCTCATTTGAGAAATTAAGCCCTTCGGTGCCATTTTCAAAAAAGGCTTCCCCTTGCTCTAAGGAATTTCCAGGTAGGTAGTTTCCCCTGAAAGCCTTACATACCCCATTTATAGTTCTAGTGACCCACCTGGTACTTACCCCCTTGAAAAATCCCTTACCTTGCCCTCTTTTACTTCTGGTCCCTAAACCCTGAACCCTAAACCCTAAACCCTTACTTCTGGTCCTCAAGGGATCTTCGGTCTTGCCGACCGATGCGTAAAGTGCGAGAGGAGCCTCGCTGGCTCTGTGACGGCAGACGTCTTCCTGGATTTCTTACCCTAAGGGTCCATGTACCCAATAAGTAGGTCCCCTTTAAAGGGGGTATAGGGATATATAGGGGTATTTAGGGTTTAGGGTTTAGGGTCCATGTACCCAATAATTAGGTACTTTGGATTTGGGTAATAGTAATTCTAGTACAGGTTTTGGGTATGTATATGATTATTGGGTACTTGGACCCTTAGGCTTAGAGATTTCTGAGATGTTGCAAGAAACTTTGTGAAGAGTATCTAGGACTCCCAAGAAGAACCCGCAAGCTTGAATCTCATTGCGGCAGCAACTAGACTGATGTCGGCTGAGAGGATGTAACGTAGAGCCAGGAAGATTGAAAGAGGGAAAGGAGAGGTAGCTAGGTTTCTGGATGCGGAAGTTGCTAGAAATCCTGTGAAAATCATCGGAACGCCTTTCCTGAGAACAGCGCGCAGGGTAAACTTCTAGCCCGCTTCGCCAAAGCGTGATAGTCACCAATTCGTCTCCAGGTAAGGAGCCAGCTTGTTCGCTCAAAGCGGTAACTAGGGAGGCAGGCAAGACTACTGCGCAATCGCAAGTACATGGGGGACCCGAAGACCTGCGTAGACTGCATTGACTCAAATTCCTTACTCAAACGTGAACTTTGCGTCTTGCCTGGTCTTCGTTGAGAAATTTGGGCCGATACACAGCCCTAACATAGCTGATGGAAAATCATCTCCTATGCTTCGGACCGACACTTAGATTACAGTAGTTCCTTGGATTAGCATGCGCATGGGGATGCAGATTTTTCTGTCATCAATGCCTCGCAGTATGACTGAACATGCGAAATCAACTAGAGCTTGCGCTGCCTGGGCGCAATCTGCCAAAGCCAGCGAGATCCTACGATCTGAGAGTTCACATCAAAGCTCGAAGGCCCAGACCAAGCCCAGCTGTTCCAGAGAATCAGCTTCAAATGTTGCGTGCCATGTTCCTCTCAGCAAATCACCATTTTGCCAGGGTTCCAGGGCAAGTAGATCCGAAATTCCCAGGATTCAGGTGCAGCAATCTAGGGCTGAAATGACTGAAATCTCATATGCCAAAGCCTGATTCTGCATCCAGGAAATCTTGCACATCAGATACTCTATATCCTGGGAACTACAGTATTCTGGGGATTCTATTATGAGGTGCGGGATCTCCATTTTGTCCCTCCAGATGAGCGTACGACCCGACCTCTTCCGCACACTGAACTCATATGAGCCATGATCTAAACTCCTTAAAGCGCGTTGTATAATGGGATTATATAGGAGACTACTATAGGGGATATTGAGGGGGATACTAGGAGTTCAGACTATGGTTCATATGTAGTGTGCAAGCTTTAGGTATAGCAAGCGTGCGCTTCTGCAAGCAAGGGAAGGGATCAAAGCGTAACCTACGCAAGGCATCCTTGTAGTTGTTGTTTGGATGTGTTATGGTTTTCTGGTAAGGGTTTAGGGTTTAGGGTTTAGGATTATAATATAGTGCCCCAACAGGAACTACATAGGAGGGTCTGGATAGGTTCTTACCCATTTCAGGGACTGGACCGGCCGCCTGGTCAGGCCTCATAGGGCCAAATGGGGGTTCCCAAACTTAGGGGGACCTTTTTGGGGAGTCCCCATAGGGGTCCATATTGGGGTTCACCTATTCAGGGAAACCACCAAATAACTTTGAGGTTATACCCCTGGCTGTGAAGTGAGAGTTTGAGGGCCCTTACAGTACCCAGGTATGCTTTACAATTGTTTGTCATCAGGTTAGAAGAAACGAAGCTGACAGCTGTCTGTTTTTCATACTAGGCACAGATACCGTGATCGGTAACCCTTGCTATAGGGACTCCCAAGTTCAATCCCCTTGAAACCTCAATATGAGCATTCTGGCAAGCAGGAAAACAAAGCAGGGCAGGCTGATATGACCATTGTGGTGCTAAGAATTATAGTGATTACCTTATGAGAATGTTTCTGTAACTCTTGTAAGCTTATAACTCTAAGTTGAGCTCAAAATCCTAAGGGTTGCTCATCTTGTGGAAGGGATCCGAAGCTTCTGGCACGAAAAGACCGAATACACTCAAAATAGGTTAGACGACGGTTAGCCACTTACACCACGCTATTTGCCCTGATGCCTGCAAGCAGGCTCTGGGCGGTAGTCTGCCAAGCCTAGATCTTGAATCGTGAGCCTTTTCACCTCTGTCTTGGGCCTTTGGGTATTGCTTTCTTTCGCGAATACTCGTCTGCATGGGCGGGAAAGCCACAAGCTACGGATGTATGTAGGGGCCTACATTATGAGACAAAGGCTTTGGGTGTCTCGTACAACGAGTTCAAAAGAACCACAAAGGAGTAATATTGTTCCCTAAACCCTAAGACCCCTCAATCATTATGATCCCTACAGTGCAGGAGCCTTGGCATGTTGAACCCCACATTGCTAGAGCCCTAAGTGCTGTGCGGAATATGATGGGAGAGCTAGGGGAGCGTAGAAGACGTCATACCTCTCATGGTGTGGGGCCTTCTCAAATTTCAGGGCTCCCTCCCCAGGCGGCCTACAATGAGAATTCCGTAAAAGTATCTTGAGGGTCTGTTGGGGCACTTTAACGAGAAGGCGCAACTTGGGTTCCGCTTGCTTGAGCTCCAAATGTGGGTGCAGCGTGATGATGCCAGTTTTGCTTTTCTTCCCTCCTGTTCATGGTTTAGCGGCTTAGCTTTTGTATGCTTACTTCTGTGCTTCTGTTTCTGGCGACTAGAAATTACAGGGCCTTGGAATTGGGAGGAGAAACTGCAAATTATTACCCAGTCCTGGTTGAACCACAAAGTCTGCGCCACCTAGACAGGATGACCCGTGCTGTAGGTGGGCTGAGACTCACTTAGTACTGTAGTAAGTAGTCTTCCCCAATTCGCAAACTGATGTATCAAAGTACCAAGGACACCCAGACTCGACGGTCATGATGTCTCGGTTTTCTCGTACTAAGGGTCCATGAAGGCCCTAAACCCTAAATAGTAGTTTCCATGTTCTTTTCCATTATCCTTATATCACCCCCATGCTATAGTAGTTTCCATGTTGTTTTCCATTATGCTTTCACAGACTGGACAACAAACCAGCACTGCAGGGAGTGGTGTCATCCTTATTGGTTCAGTCCAGGAAGTGTGTGCTGAGGATTACGGGTTCAAGTTACCATTACCTATTCGACAAAGTAGGCCGTAGATTAGTGGAAAAAGGAAATGAAAACTACCATAGTATCTTGGGGTCATATATATAGGGATAATGGAAAGGAAAATGGAAACTACTACGCAGACCTAGATGATTTGCATCCTAAATGTGCTTGAGCCTGCAAACATTAGCGTCCAGTAATGAGCGTGTACAGTCACTGTGCGTCCTCCCTTGTTCAAAGGACATCGGGGGGCCTCTTCGTGTCCTCTCCCAAGGATGCAAGCCCTCTGTCAAGGTCTATGGAATCAAGGTAGAACCTGCTTGAAAGTGGAAACCTCAACCCTTCCCTGGAGTATCCGGTTCAAAATTGCGGGGGACCCACTTCATATCTTGTCGTAGCGGGGAGCTTTGTATTGGGATAAAATAACCTGGGGCTGAATCAGAAATCGTTGCGCGAGGGCCCGAAAACCTATGCGCGTGCAGACCTTTTCCCCACTGAGGAGCATGTAGCCGTGAGAAAGAGATAGCCCAACAAAACCCTGAAACCGGAAATCCTAAGCCCTAAACCCTACACCTGACCTCGAAGCCCGAACCATGAAGCCGAAACCCTAAATGGGGACTTCCCAAAATCAGGGGTACCATTTTGGTTGTCGCCACAATATGGACAGCGGTATTTGCGGTTCTACTGGGGTTATATAGGGTTTAGGGATTAGGGTTTCCCAAAAGGAGGGTATTTTTTTGAGCCCTCATAATACGGATTGTACCCTTTTCAATTCGATATGGGGGTCCCTTATTTATGGAAACTACCGAATTGCAACTTCAGAGCAAGTCTCTGTACTGGACCATGTGCAGCTCCTGGCATGCGTTTGTTGAAGGAGTGGATTCTGAGAATTTGCTCAGGCCTTGTAAGGAAGTCCAAAAATTAGAGCCCCACAAATCCCTGCAGTTCGGTTGGCGAAAAGGAGGGACTACCTAAACCCTGAAAGTATGTAAAATAATGGCCTTTAGGGCTGTTATTATGGGTTTAGGGCTATTATTTTACATACTTTGGGGGGTTTAGGTAGTTAGGAGGTTCACTTCTGGGACCATACAGAGTTTGGGCGACACGGCGGTTTGCATCCAGAGGACAACCTTTGGCGCATGCATCTTGCAGGCGCTTGTTGGCAGGCAAATGACGAGAGAAAAGGCTAGCTGAGGATTGGTTCTAGGGACATGTAGGGTGCAGGGTTAGAATCGGTTAGAATGAAAGGGAAAAACACTGGAAAATGGCAACTCGGCCTATGGCCTATGTAGAGGTTTATTAGGATCCTAATCTACGAAGTCGGGGTCTGAATGAATAGAATGGGTTTTTGGATTAGACGGCATACCGTATCATGGTTATATAGGGTGACTTAACGGTGAATTATCAGGGAGATGATTGGTAATTATTCGGGCTTCTTAGTTGAATATGTCATTCGTACTTCTTTCTGTTTGGGGGCTTGAGCTTTTTATGACGCTGGGGTGCAGCTAGGATGCCTTGGCCCAATTTAGCCATTTTCTCACAACCCTGGAGACGGTGGCGACCCAAAATACAGTATATATTGGCGTAATTTTGGGTTATATGGGGATGATGGAAAAGAACATGGAAACTACGATAGTAATTTAGGTTTGGGATTGAGGCTGCTGCAAACTTCTGTAGGACAATATGGATTTTTTGTAGGTGTTCTGAGACTTGCATTTGGAATGAAGCCTTAGTGACATTGCGGGCAGGATGATTGCAATTGACTGAAGACGTTCAGTTTCTATGAGCATACTGCCAGTTCGACTTGGGCCCATCAATACATTTGCCATTTACATAGGAGGATCTGCCATGTTTTTTCACCGAAGTAATGAAGCTCTGCGGGTCTCTTACGGGGGTGTCGACGGTCAACGCGAACAGCAGCCCCAAGTGGTTTCCCAACTCCCGATCCCCACAACCCTATGCTAGGTTCCTACTCCACCCTCACCGAATCCTGACCTGAGACTATGAGCCGAAAATCGTGAAACCACAACCCCCAGAACTCGGCACCTGAACCATGACCACCGACATGGCGTCTTTACACAACACCTCCTTCCTTGTCCTGAAGGAGGACATTCAGAGAAAAACAGCTGCTAGGAACCCCTTAATTTGCCCCTCTGGCATCCCCATTCATCATTAGGGTCTAGGGTCAAAAGGGTCCTAGGGCCCCCTGCATGGAGACATTCCCATGCATGGCATGCCAGGCAGCAGCGCAGCTTGCCAGGAGAGTCTTAACGAACCCTTGTGTTTGTGGTTGTGCGGGGTTTGCAGGCTTAGGCTATTTTTCTGCTTGTCTAAGGCTTGTTGGGGCTTTGCCTTGTTGAGGGTTGAGGGACCTTGCAGCTCAATCGGGATCGTTGCTTCTCAAGGTCAGGAAATTCTGGCGGGTAGGGTCTTCAAAAGAGTTGTATAATAAGTGAAAAACGTTGGGAATCGCGTTGGGAATCATGCGAGCTTCGACATTTGATCCCATAGAGTTCCAAAAGGATATGACAGATGTACCGGCAAGATTTGATACAAAACCAGCCTGGCAGTCCGCGCTCAAACCCCCAGAAACCCAACAACCACAACAACGGTTTACTACAAACACAAGATACGAGTGAGGTTAGTCCACATGACACCTTGAAAGTTTCTTGGAACCGGGCCCCCAAGAGAGGAAAGACGGACAGACAGAAGGAATACCCCAACCAATGCAGATCGAATGCACACTCCCCCACATCAACACTTGATCCAGCCCTGGCAAATTATGTTACATGTCGGCAGAACCCACAATTTAAGCACGCAATGGTTGTGAAGCTCTGGTAAGCTTACAAACAATGTGACAAAGAGCCTCGCTGAAAACTCCAAACCCGCAGCCACCTACCGTAAAGAGCTTGCTTACACTTCGCAGGCTCAAAGGCCGAGTAACTTCTTTGGCAACTTCTTTCTTTGGTAACGATCCGCATCGTAGTCCCATGGCCCAACACCCCAACAGCGCATCTCCCAAACCTCCGCGACACCACTACCCCCGAAGAAAGCAAGCCTACAGGAGTTACAAGAGCCCGCATCAGACAAGAGTTGTAACCATGCTCCACCTGAAGAAGCTTCCCATTGGGGCATCCGTCCGCAATACGGGGGCACCCAAAGCGGGACCAATAATTCGAGCAAAACGCATAATCAGTTGCTTATGAGGGCCGGAAAGCTCTGCGGTACATAGCCCACAAAGACATGACCATTCCCGACTAGCATCTCCGTTGCAACTATAGAAAAATGGAAAAGAAAACAACATCCTCAGATCCGTTGTGTAGGCCTACCCCAGTAGTTTGGGTGTGTGGAGGAGATCGCGGCATCTACTCCTCCTCGCAGCCGCATGCATAGTGCTCATGCTGCTTGGTTATTCATCGCCCTAGTACATGCAAAAATGACCTTGATGGCACCAAGATTCTACATTGTGAATGACAAGGGTTTTTTGTGAGGGGCTTGATTTTGTCGAGAGGCATCATGCTCTCGTCTATTTGTTGCGGAAAGCGCAAGGGCCCGAGTTAGGACGGGTGTAGAAAGAGATCGCCTGCCTCAGAGTCCTTTGCGCACCAGAACCTCCAAAGAAGTCATGCAAAAGCTCCATCATTCTATTCCCTATAGGGATCCTTGTTACGTACATTGGGTCCCAGAGTCTATCAAGGATACCTACTTTGGGCCGCAAACACCGAAGTCCAGGAAAGCCATCTTGGTAGGCACCAGACAGGGTTTAGGGTATAGGGGTTTAGGGCTTAGGGATTCAAATGGCCAAAACAGGTATAATTCATAGACCATCATGCGCCTCAGGATTTAGGGTTCTGGGTAAGACAGACAGAACAGCGTATTTTCCAACGAAAGGTTTTAGGGCAGTAGCTGGGAGTTGCCGCAGGCCATGCCTGTATGGAGAATGAGGGCATGCATCATTTTTACACTCCCCCAAACTAACATGGAAACCCATATAGCCCGCTTTTGAAGGCGCTGTAGTCTTTATTGGGCCCTTTTTTGGGTTTCCATGTTAGTTTCCGGGAGTGTGAGCCATGCAGGCGGGCTTTGATTACTCCATGACAGGCTACTACGAAGGCTTAGTTGGTTAGAACTGAGCCTGTGGCATCCCTCCTGCCTAGAAACTCTGCGAGACCGTAGAGGCCAAGTAGAGGCCCAACATTCACAAGCGAAGCGCCATATCATACCCAACAAACATTAAACTATCCAAGCCATGAACTGAAGATCCATGAATGACGTGCTACAAAGATCTGCAGGTGCAATGCAAGGCAGAAAAACCTCTAACCTAAGCCTGGGCACTAAATTCTGTGATGCAAATTGTATGGCAAAATACGGGCAGTGGTCAAACTCCTTCAGGGTACTCTTGCCTGAGAGCCTGGGTGACGTTACCGTCTCAAAAACAGGAACCCAGCTTTGTCCGTATGCAAAGCATGCAAGAGCAATGTGGCGCTAAATTAAATGTACACTTATGAAGGTAGAGGCGTTCTCCTGCAGTGTATTGAGAACAAACAGACCGCATGGATGTATGACGGCTTCCATGATCTAGGACCGACCCGAAGAGAAAACGTATTTTTCCACATGTTCACCGTTATCATAAGGCAGCAGAGTTATGACATCAAGCAGTCTTCCAGCACGGGCAGGGTTATAAACAGCATTCTAGTACCCATTGGGGTAGTGTTAGGTGTATATATTGGGGTTATATGGTGATAATTGAACATAAAATGGAAACTATTGCACTAAGGTATATATTTTGGGGATATATTGAGGCTATATGGGGATGATGGAAATCAAAGTGGAAACTACTACTAGGGCCAGGGGTTTCCAGACCCTTGGGAGGATCTAAAAATTAGATCCCCTATATAGACCCATTATAGCCCCTATATAATCCTTATATGATTTCCCATATGGTTCTAGGGGATCTAATTTTTAGAGCCCTTTGGGGGTCTGGGTTTAGGGCCTGGGAAGACGAGCTAAGGCTTCTGACCTCAAGGCCAAGAGCTATGCTGCTTTCTCGGGGCTTACATAGAGTTCAGGGTTTAGGGTTTAGGGTCTAGGGTCTAGGGTTTCGGTTAGGAGGACCCCCCACCCTGTAATTGTGGTATAATAGGAATATAAGAGGACCCTAATACAATCCCTATTATCCCTTATAGTCACTATTACTGGGTGGGGGGTCCACATAAGGTTTGGGGTTTAACATTGGGGTCATATTGGGGGTATATTGGGGTTATGTAAGGATGATGGAAAAGAAAATAGAAACTACTATCTTGGGATATATATGGGCAATTGTTGCTTGTTTTGGGTTGCTGTTACGGAAATTAAGTCATGATGCCATACTATGACTGCAGTGTATCTAATGGATTTCGTTACAGTGCGCTTCTTTGCAGTAACCACTTTCGAGCTTAGCGCCTCCTTAGATCTTGGGTGGATGTTTTGAAAGGGCGAGGACTGCATACGAAGGCAATGACTTGTCACCTTTAAGGCTCCTTGAAGCACTTCTCATTGCCACCTATCCGAAACTTGCACGAGGCAGCGGGTCCCAATGAGTCTGGATCCTTCATCACCTCAATTGTTAGTCGACCCTCTTTCTAGAGGACTGATTGTTACATAGATTTGTGTCCGGGTGTTTTGTCCGCTTTTTCGTTCGATTGCGGCAACAGCGCTCGCTGCCAAAGGGATGTTCCCAAGACAGGGCAATCTTCGGAATTGTGACCGAGTCGCGGGTCTGATGTCTGTCCGTATTCTACGTCTGGTCCGAGACCCTGCCGCAATAAAGGCCGTGATTACCAACACTAAACTTGCTATTGGCAACACAATGCGCGAGTACAAATTTGTGCGCCAAGTGGTCCTCTAGGTTTGGAGCATGGGTACCAGACCTAAAGCCCTAAATCCCAAAATGCTCAGAGAGGTTGGACGTTTGCTGCCTGTGTGGTGTGTGTGCTGAGTGTACTTCTGGGAGCCTGGAAGTCAGTGGAATGTTTCCATCATCCGTGTCGTTGCATTTCAGCTGTAACAAGTTGAGTTGTGAATGTACATATAGCAACATTCACCGTTACGCACACACACACACATGTGTATAAAAATGTATATATGTATATATCTCTCCCTCTCTCTCTCTCTCTCTCTCTGTGGATCGCCAGAAGTGCATGTAGGCTTCTCTCAGTTCTAACGGACTATGACAGAGACCATGGGAGCTATTGGTGCTGATTATTGGTTTGTACCACCACGGAACCATGTCGTTGTGCCTGGCTCAGCATACGCGGTCCTCATCCCAAGCTGATGTACCCCATTTCCATAGGACCAGACGGTGTGGGCAATTGTCTACGAGCATCTAGTGATCTAAGGCTATGGATCGACTGATC
This sequence comes from Symbiodinium pilosum, assembly GCA_905231905.1. NCBI lineage: Eukaryota > Dinophyceae > Suessiales > Symbiodiniaceae > Symbiodinium > Symbiodinium pilosum. The sequence goes on from CAJNIZ010007792.1 coordinate 22,517, forward strand.
TGGGGGGAAAGCACGCAGCCTTAATCCTGCCCCCTGGCATAGATAGGCGGAAGAAACTTTGCGCAGAAAGAGATCCCACGCTTTGAAAGATCCCCTCACGCATGGCAGGCATCAGACGGCCTTTGCTGCGATCAAGCCCTTCAGGCAGTTCTGCGTGGGCTGAGGGCTATCAGTGCCATAGGATTGGGCTACCCTAAACCCTAAACACTTAGAACCCTAAACACTTAGAACCCAGGACCCGGACGGCAAATGGAGAATTCACTCCCATCAAAGGGCCTCCTCGTCTCCATGTGAGCTAGCGGCAAAACTCCTCAAAGGGTCCTACAGAGCTTATTAGGGGGATGCTAGGAGATTGAAGTATAGCTCATGTTTGTCAACAGTGTTTGTGGTCCCTTTGAAATCCTCGGTTAGGGCTGAAAAGGGCTACCTTGCAATTGTCAGGTTTCCTGGGCGACCTACAGACGCGTCTGCTTCGGGGTGTAGGGTCTACAGTGGGATTAGGGGCAGGTTATTCTTTGAGATTGGAGCTGAGGTTTTCCATTGCTGCGCTGGAGGTTATGCGTAAAGCCGCTTTAATGCGCACTCAGTTGTCTAAACTGCACCCACTTCTTTCACAAAAGCTGAACCGCAAACCAAAACCCCTAAACCCTAAACAACGCAAATTTCTGGAGCGCCAGTGCCTGGGGTACAGAAAGAGATTTGGCCCCACATGTCAGTTGGCACGTGGGCTGAATTCGTGCAGCCTGTAAGAAAAGAATTTCAGGGCAGATAGCCATCATGACCATCTAGAATCAACTCACTGGTGATTAGTAGAAAGAAAGGAATAAAATCCCTACATAATCCCCATATGGTAATATTCCCTCATGACCCTAAACCCTAAATATTTTCCTTGATTCCCCTGTATGATAGTTTCTCTACTCACCCCTCATAAGTCAAACATGAACCTTGGCCCTCTGACCTGCTGAAATGATGACATGACCATGGGGGATTCCCGAAATGAGGGGTATCCTTGTCTTTTTGGGGTTTAGGGCTTAGGGTTTAGGGGTCCCTACAATAAGGATTGTAGTGTATTGGGGTCCCCTTATTTATGGAAGATACCGTATGGCTCAGAATCAAGATTGCTGTGTATACACCGCAAAAAAAAACATGCCCATGATGACCCCGAAAGTGACCAACCAGGATTGCGATGCAGTCCTCAACATGGGGAGGCAAACATGACATCCTGCGAAGATTCGTCAACTATATCCTCAATATGTACCGACCCTATTATACTATTGTAGCTTCGATTGTCTTTTCCATTTTCCCTGCATAACCAATATACTAAACCCTACATGATCTCATCCTGGCCTCCGTGCTAGAATCTGCAAAGCTGACAGGATGCAAGAGTGGCAGAAAGGTCGAAATCCGGCTGCACATTAGATTATTACTGTATTATATTCTTATAGCTACTAGATTGTTCTTATTACTAAGTTGTACTTTTGCTACTATTGCTCTTCTTATTCTTCATTACTAAACGGGTCTCAACGTTTGGGATCCCCCTGCTCCTTGTGCTCTGTGAGTCCTTGTCTTCGAGGCTATGTTGTCGATTGCTGAGAGGGTCTCTGCTTTGTAGTTAGTGACCAGGGTTTGAGCCTAGGCCTGCGAAGGGAGGTCTCAAAAAGACTGGTCCTTCTCTGCCGTGTGCTTGCTCAAAAGTGATGTTCTCAGGTTTCTGCGGGCTCCTAAATTTTGAGAAAAACCCATTCCATTTAGTGACACCAACCTTGTTTGGACCTCAAAATATCCAAGGTGCAAGCAGGTAACATCTTGTACTTCCTTCTAGTTACCATTCTACGCAGCACTAGTGACGTGTTTCGCAATATGCCCACCTCAGTGGCCTCAGGTTTTAGGGTTAGGATCACTTGTGTGCCTTGAACATCTACAAGCCAAGTGGAACTTGGCTGAGCTCCAGTGCTCTCCGTACAAAGAACATCTGGCGACCCAGCGGTTTAGGGTTTAGGGCTTAGGAATATTGGGTTATATTGGGATAATGGAAAAGAAAATGGAAACTACTGTTTAGGGTTCAGGGTTTAGGGCTTATAGTCCCCCTTTGGTAGATAGAATAAACAGTTTTTGAGCAGGATCCCTCAGATCGTTGTGGAACAACATGAATGCTCCGTTTGGTCTCCTACTAGGGAGCTAAATACTTGACAATATTGTGGTGTCAGTTTCCTCGTATAACAAGGCATCGGATCGCGTACTTCGTAGGCCTCAAAATGAGCTATGGTCTCAAGTCCTTCAAGGGGGTTACATATGGGATTATAGTGGCGGTCGTGGGAAAGAGACAGAGAGAGAGAGAGAGTAATATTATGGGGGTTACTAAGTGGATATTAGGAGTTTAGACTATAGCTCAAATGAGGTTGGTAATCATTTAGGCCCATGCAATCCCCCTTCCGAAGACCTTGGGATCTATCCTAGGAGCCACACGAGGATGGTACGAGGACTTGGGCACAAAGTTGCGTGGTTGTGTCGTTCTCCTCAGAGGGGAGAAAATGGGTTGTGCAACATGTTGTGTGCTTCCAGCTCCAAACCTTCATTTTACCGTATACAAGACATATTCATAGGGCCCACCCTTTAAAAAACAAAAAGTAGGACATGGGTTGGAGGTTGAGCGCTCAGGAGTTCAGACTTCAGAGCTGGCAAGGCATAGAAGCTACCCTGGGGTTATATTAGGATAATGGAAAAGAAAATGGAAGCTACTACATTTTGATAGGGTACATATTAGGATACCTACCCAAGAGCTCCTGCTTAGTTCCATTTTGGGTTTGTAATTCCTTTTTGGTAAGTGGCTAAATCATAGAATAGGAGGACCTCGCACCCTAGAATAGTGGTACAGTAGGAATATACTAGGACCCTCATATAACCCCTATTATCCTGTACAGCCCCTATTACAGGGTGGGGGGTCCAGCTAAAACGTAGTACTGAAAAAGGAACTACATAGGAAGGTCTGGGTAGGGCTCTTTCTGAATCTGAGGGTGATGCGGGAGAACTTGGGTTTGGGCTAATGCCAACGTGTGATGAGCCTAGTATACCCTGTTCAGACCATCACACGTGAACGAGACCCAGCCATAGCCCAAGATTTCTGAATTCGAAGTATGGCTCTGCCTTGAGATCCCAATCCCCTTTTTTAGGCTCTATGTACTACACATCCAACGGAAAGCCAGAGCCCCGAAACTTGAGTGTGACTAGAAGATACTCTGAAGATCTCTGAAGTGTAGTCTGTGGTGCCTACGGTAGAAGAGAGGCCATACGCAGAAAGCTGGAATGTCAGTGTCCCAGCAGCCTCCTACCTCAGGATTCAAGAAGAGGGAAGAGTAGTGGTAGCATAAGTCATCCCATTTCATGCTCCAGCGTTTCGGCCTTCTAAGTCAAGGAAGCCTTTCTAGCAAAGTTAAATATAGCTTCTCCGTGAGCATGGGAAATCATACACGGTATGTTTAGTGACCACATCTGGACACGTCAGCCAGTCACGCGAGGAAGCGCGCTTAGTTGCTCCTACGGGAGGTGCCTTTCGGAAGCTGGTCAAGGGCTTCACAACTCAACTGCAATGGTTTGTCATTTTTTCTCTTAACATCTTTGTTAATTACTGAGGCCGGTGCTCAAGGAAGCAGAACCTTGAGACTAGCCGGCCTTCTCACCAGAGTTGTGTGCATATAAGGTTATTTTGGGTATACCAGCAGGGAACCAGTTTGGCACTTTGAGTGAACCTGAACTTCTGATAATCGTCCCCCTAAAGTAGATAGAACATGGCTTTGCCCACAATTATAGCAACATTCCCATTTTCCAGATTCCAGATTCTATCTACTTTAGGGAGATGATAATTTCGCATTTACGGGAAATGATGGACTCACCAGCTGTCTGACAAGTTGTACATGTACATGGTCTCCCCTGGCACGTCCAACTTCAATCGAATGAAGTTTGTTTAACGTCGCAAGTATACATACATTTGCCCTTTAGATAAGTACTTCAGCACTTGAGCATTGCTGAGAAGAAGGCCGAGAGCCCTTTTCAAATTCACTTCCCAGCGCATGGTTCATGCACACCTGCTAACCGGTCGAGACCAAGCATCATGAGCATCAGCGGAGCAGAAACTCAAGCATCAGCATTTAAGTCACATCTAGAACTTGCAGTTTTTTCAAAAGAGTGCAGTCCTCTGTCTTTCCCGCACGCTGTTGGGGTCTGAATGTCTTCCAATCCCCACAACCCAACCAGGATTTGCCGACTTTCTCCTCTGGTTTGCTCGTATACCATACCTAGTTAGCTACATCATGTAACTGTACTCTGAGCCTTCGAAGACCCCCACAGATGCCTAGCTAGTGTTGCTTCCTATTCACTTCTAATGTTATTGCTGAGCTAAAAGTGAAATTGCGAAGCCCTGCTGTTCAGGTGTTGTAGTCTCTTCCTCCATCTGGAAACAGCCACCTCCTTGCAACTATTCTCCCAGCTATTGCATTTTTCAATTTTGAGCTCAGTCCTTAACATTGGGCTTTTAAGTGTTAATCCAGTGAAAGGGGATGACTCTATGCCCGGAATCCTTGTGCGCCATCTCCTCGAGCTCAGCCAGAGGTGCCAAGATCCGGGGTCCCCATCCGCCGCGGCCGCCAGCCTTTGTGGCAGAAGGCAACCAGCTGCTGGTTCTGGGCAGCGAATACGGGAATATATTCTATAAGAATTTCTCCCCTTATTCCTGACTAGGAACCCGTAAGATTGGAGACAAGTTCAGAAAGTAGGAGTGAGGTTTCTTTTTTGTTTGTAACATGCAGCGGCGCGTGATGTTAAGGGGGCATCGGGTTTGGGGTTATGCCTTTGATGTCTTGGGAGCGGCGCCACTAGCTGTGTAATGGGTCACAGGGACAGGGGTGGCTCAACTTCATCCCAGCCATTCTTAAGTCTGTGTCCGGGGGAAGATGGGAGGCAGGTGTTGCATATCATGCCTTACATAACAGTTGTCCTCCCGTATGATGAATACAGTATCGCTTGAGGGACGCGTCTACTCGTTCAGCAACATTATAGGGGTTCCCAGGAAAGTGCCATCCCCCCATTTTTTGTTAGTCTGCATGCTGACGATGATGATTTCTAGAACTTCAGTAAGACCGACCCCGTTTTCGGAAGTACGAAGTATGTTATATGCATATACATATACACATGTATACATGCTTTAAACACGTCAGACCTTCCAATTCCTTAATTCAAGCTCAATAGTATGTATGATTGTACGCATTTTTAAGAACCTGAGTAGTCATTAGGGACTCGCTGGCCATATTCCCCTATAGTTCGTTCTGACTGTATCGCATTTTTGCTTGAGGTTGATTTTTGCATCCCTTTAAAATGCTTAATAAGGACCTAGGACCTATAGGCCTGACCCTCAACCATCCCTCGGCCACTGTAGTGCTTGGATCCAGCAAGCTCCCCGTGGCAGGCCGGGTCCCTAACTTGGACGAGCTACGACGGGAGGGTCGCATGGCTTCTTCGGAAGAGGCATGAGACCAGGGAACGCATTGGGGGGAGCTCAGGGCTTGGGCTCAGGATTCGATCGCATGTCATAACAATAAGAATAATACTAATAGTAGCAGGAACAGTAACAGTAATAGTGATAGTGACCGTAATGGTAGTAGCTACTTCATTTTGGGGTGAAGGAGTAAAGTGATTACATGTGGCATTTTGGCGTGAGGTACCATGATAGGGCTTAAGGATCCAGGTGGGGGAGTGAATATAGGGAAGTGGATGTGGGCGCTTGTGCTTGCCATTTCTTGGGTTTTCGGGGGGTCTTTGTTTTGGGGCAGCTTTGCAGGTTAAGGTCTAATTTGGGGTGGCGTAGCCAGGGCCTTTGAGGGTGTTTTGACTTTAAGTTTTCGGGTTTGAGAGTCGGTAGTTTGAGTCCGGTGCAGATCCCAAAATGGATTCTGGGCTCTACCTGAACCCCAAAAATGCTGTTCGTAGAATAATGGCCCTTCGGCTATTTTCAGGGGTGTGGGGCTATTATATTACCTACTTTTTGGGTCCGGGTACTTTCTTCCTGCATTCCTTGCTGAGTGCTACGCGTCTTCGGGCGGGCGAGGTTTCTAGGCGCCTAGGCTTATGGATCAAGATTCTTGCGTACCAAGTTCCACAGTAGGCCCCTTATCCCCTTTTGGGGGGGGGGTCCTAGGTTCGTCATAAACCTACGTCATTATTATATTATGTTTCTATTTGCAATGGTGCTGCTGTTCCTTAAAGTCAAATCTAGTGCAGCCATCTATAAGACATGCTTTACAGCAATTTGGTTGATTCCAGCATCATGGGACTTGGACAAGCCTCGGGCCCTTAACCAGGAGGAGCATTGCCCTCAAAAGCTCCGACCCCGGAAACCTTCAACCTGAACTCAGGGAAACCCAATCTCTGGGGTTTGCATATATGTATATATCATCTATATATATATATACACATATGTATGTGCGTGTGTTGGATATATCACTCTAGGACCTCTAGGGTGTCCCTCTCTCTCTCTCTTTTCCCCCTCCCTCCAAAAAGCCTGGGATGCTAAACCCTCAATTGCTAACCTGGGCTGCTGTTAAGGAACTTCAATGAAGTTACCATAATATATGTATACAGTAGATAATTGGGTTTACTTATCATAGCAACTTAATTCAAGTTCCTTAATTACCGCAACCCAGTACCTGAGACTCTGAGGCTTGCCGGTTCAAACCCTCAATGCTCAACCCCAGCACCGAAGTTCAGAACTAACTAGGACAACTGTCCGCTGGAAAGCGATGTAACCCGTAGTCCCCTCCTGGAGTTGCTATTGAAGATCAAACCGGTGGCTCGCAGAGAAGATGCCTAACCAGACCCAAGCCTACACAACGCCTTTGCACACCGCCAGGCAATCCCCAGCCCCTTCCCCTAACTAAATCCCCCCGAAAATGACATAATGGCCCAGAACTCATCAAAATAGCATGCATATGGGGCTCAGGTACATGTAGCACGTCATAACGGGTTTCTAACGTAGGCCTCAGCAGAGCCCAGCGTGGATCTCCTTAGTCGCGATGAAGCCGTGCGCTCAGCTGCCACGCAGTTTAGGGTACAAGGTTGGGTAAAGAGTTTAGGGTTAAGGGTGCTACAGGGGCCTATTGGTGAATGCGGACATAAGTCAGGTCACGGAAGGTGAAACAACTGAGATTTGTCCTCACTTACAGAATTTCAAGCAATATGAAATAAAAGTGTGCTTGTGATACCAGCGAGGATATCTTGCAGATCGTTTTGCATGTCAGAAAATTGTTGTTGCCGCTGTAAGATAGTCGCAAGGGCTCTGGGGTAAAGCGGACATGAGTCTTTTGCTGTGTATTGCGATTACATGGAGTAGAAGTGCAAAGGATAGATGCTGAAATGTTTTGGTGCATGAGTGGCCGCTTATCTTTTTAAGACACGGCGTAACATTGTACCAAACTCCAAAATGTCCCTCCCTCTGACTGGTCCCAATCTCGGAACCCTACATGTGTGGCACTCACGCCAACCTGACACCACCATTTGACCCCATTCTAGCCTGAAGAACCAAAATAGTTTCTGGCTTATGCCACGAGCCCTGCACCTACCGCTATTGTTTCGGCGAACCCTTGACTTCAAACGCAGAACCCCAAGCCCTGACGCTAAACTCTGCAAGAAGGACAACGAGCTTCGGTACTTGTCATTGGCACGGGCGCGGGTACACCAGGCCAGTGTGGTTTCCAGCGTCGTTGAGTTAAAGGTCTAGGTACGGCGCTTGAACTTTATAGTAACTAGTCATAACTTGGCTTACAGCCTCACTTTTAAGTTTACTTTGTGGACTTCTGTTAGGGGATCATGAGTAGGCTTATGGGTGATGGGCCCAGTGAAAAGTAGCTACGAAGTCCCATTAACCTCCAAGTTCGAGGTCCCAAATTTGGTGTAGTGCGGGTGCTGCACTTGGGTTCGCAGTGTCCTTCAGCCTTCACTAATTTGCTTCGAGCAAAAATCCCTTGTAGAACCTTCACCATCGTTTCTGAAATTGAGACCTCCATAATCTTGACCAAGCTCTTGCATTCCTAAGGCTTGTACGCTATTGCATAAGCTGCGGAGTCTCAAAATTTTCTTCGGCCCTTTTAAGACCTATTAAGTCTTGCAAAAAAGACTTTCAAGTCAGAAGCCCCAAACCTCCAACCCTGACGTGAAACCAGTCGGCCTTTACTTAGGGCTTCGTTTCTAGCTAGCACATTTCAAGTTTCATAATCCATGCTAGAAGTTTTCTAGACCCAGAGCCATGAAAATAAACCTCAAGGAGTACACTTGGTCTCTACACTGGGGTTCCTCGTATCATCCACTAGGTCCCCAAAATAGTCTTGCCCAGTACTCCGAAAGATCTTAGAAAAGTATAGCCTCCCCCTGAGTAGATAGAATATGGAGTCTATGGGAGGGGGACTATAAGATGCCGCCAGGAGCAGCCCCTGGAGCAAATCCAGGAGCTCGTCAATGAGGCGGTGGCACAGGCCAAGTCTTTAGGGTTGTGGGTTTAGGGTTTAGGGGTTCAGGGCCTACAGGGTTTAGGATTTCCTGGACCGTACAGATCCCCTGGTCGTTTTGTATATATATATATATGTGCGCGCATCACAGTGTACAAACAATACTTACTTGGGGCCCGAAGGTTTATACATAGTATCTGCTTCGGAGGATCGTTATACATCAGGAGACAGGAGAGAGGTGATTAGCTTTTCTGATGCGAGTGATTGTTAAAACAGGTGAAGGCATAGGGCTCACAGGAAATTATGATGAAGCGCGTGGAAGCTCATAAGATTCTACCACGCAGGGCACGGGGAAGGTGAAGAAGTAGCTTCTATGCACCCAGGAATTCTCCACGACTCCACGAAACCCTCGCAGATCTTGTTTTCAGGAGCGGGTTGCAAAGGAAGTTCTAAGAATTGACAGCCGACGCCTTGAAGCGTTGGTCCATGTAGCAGGGTTGAATGAGTCTGGCAGGGAATCCAGACCCTAAACTCCAAACCCTGGACCCCCTGAAACCCCCAATAAGCCTTGACTTTACATCCTGAAGCTCCTGACAGTCCTACACCCTAGCGGTTTAAGGCTACATCCTACAAATTCCCAACTCCCCCATGCAAACCATCTGCTTACAGATGGTTAGTAGAGGAACAAAGGAAAGAATCCGGATGGTCGTCCCTATGGCTTCTCCATTGAGACTACGCATGCTCGCTTCCCTTCTCGACTACAAACCCACAGAAAGTTGCCCACACCTGTTAGTCCTTGTATGTGCCTATAAACTTCCAGTTTCCGCTTCATATTCTTCTGCATTCAGTCAGGTTTCTAGTTGCCGACATGTTCCCCGAATAGACTTGGGGGCCATTTTCGGACTCACTATAGTAGAGATTACAATATGTTGGAAATATTTTGTGGCCGACTTCATGGCAAAGCCCGGCTGGATGCAGCCCCCTAAACCCTGAAGCCTAGATAGCCTACACACAAAGCCCCAAACCCTACACCCTAAAGCCCTAAACTCTAAACCCCTAAACCCGAAACCCTACACCCTAACCCTGTAAGCCCTTTAAGGGGACCCAGGCTGGATTTATGATTACTCATAGGATCCCCCTTGTATGCAGGCCGAGCGTGGAGCCCTTGAAGCCGAGGTCCCACTTGCCTGGTGTTCTTGCATGGGGATACGGGGTTTCGGATTGAGGGTTTGGGGTTTTCTTGTTTAGGGCCGCTCTAGTCCCAGCTTTGAAGATGTTTTTGGTCTTAAAAGATCGTTGCCCTCAATCGTCATACAATCCGGGTAAAGAATTTGAAGACAACTGTTATAGGGCCCGGAACCTACCCTAGAACAGGGAGTAGGACTGTATTCTTCTTTTGGTTCTGCAGTATTCAGCCTGAATGTGTGGGATTCAATACATTGGGGTCTGCGATTGCTGTTTAGTGGCTTAGAATCGATTATTAGCTAGCGTTGTTATTGCTATGGGTAGAAAGACACATTCATGGTAACCCCCGAGTTCTTCGCATTTTGTCTGCACCGTTGAGCCCGCACCCTCTAACTCTAGAGTCTTTGCATGCCAGAATACTACCTGAACCCTAAACATATGCATGATAATATCCTTTGGCACATTTGTGGGTTTCGGACCTTCACAGTAGATGTATTTGAGATCTGTGGATGATCCTTCCTCCGGAAACCCTCATTTTGAATGTAGAACCCTGAAGACACAGGGAAGCTGTGGAGCGACATGAGCCTCGGCTGAGAAATGGGGGTTTCCCCAAAGTAGTGGTACTGCTTTGGAAGCCGAGTAGCCTCGAAACTTTCGCGGCTCCAGAAAATCTGTTCCCAACTGTATTGGGTTCAACAGCCATCACGGCTGCTCAAAGGTTTCAACCCTAAAAGCTCCCAACTACAGCTTTGACCACGACCACTAAGTAAGCTGATGCCGTGAACCTGACATCCCCAAATTGCAGTGATACTGTTGATGCAGGAAATCTTGCACCACCTAGGGGCCCTAAACTACTGTAATGCCTAGGACTTTAAGGACTTAAGGTGGTGCAAGATTTCATCCATCAACAGTATTGGGGGGGGGGGTCCAGGCCTTGAAGCCCATCCTGAGAGGAGCTCGGGGCAGCACTTCGTGCCACTGCCACCTTCCGTCGGGACATGCCTCATCTCAAGGACTTTTTTTCCTCTGGGGTTGAGGGGGTATGGGTTGGGTACTGCCCCCCCCCCAGTAACAGTCTATATTAGGGATCCTATTAAGGGCTATATTTAACCATAATATACTTATTATCCAACTGTTACTGAGTGGGGGCTGTACCCAAGGTATGGGATTGAGGGCGGAGAGGTTTCAAAGGGTCAGGGGGTATAGCCCCCCTTCAGTAGATAGAATATGGATTTGGGTATAGTATAATTTAAGATCCCCATATACTACTTAAGGGGGACTACAGGGGTTCAAGGTGTACATGTTCATGGCGAGGAGCCTTAGGAACAAGGACTTGGAGCTTGGAGCTGTAGAGCTTGGGGTTTCGAATGTTGCGTTCAGGGATAGGGCGGCCGTGCGACATGGTTTCTTGCACTTTGGGGGATGCCGTTTTTGCAGCGGTTATCAAATAACTTCATTAGCAACACCCGCAGCAGGATGTTTTGGTAGTTAGTCGTAGAAGTACACGAGATGGCAGTAGCAGTTGGATGAGTTTTCATCTGGATTAGTACTGGCGAAAAATTCAATTCAAGGAGCTCTTTGCGTTTGATGGTACTTCCCAAGGTTGGTCTCGTGCAGCCCGGGTGGTCCAATCATTGCTTGCTGTTGCAGACTGTTCCTTTCACGTTTGTGCAACCTTCTGGGGAATAAGTGCTGGCTTTGGTACCCCTGTATAACCACATGTTACCCTACAATTCCTTTCGAAGGAGCCCTTTAATTTAGTTGTGGTTCCCAGGATGCCGTGTCTTTGTGTTTGGTGGAAGCCTTAAGTGCTTAGCTTTAAGCTTTGCCCGTGAGCCGACGCTTCATGGTTTGGGGTTTGGGGTTCAGGGAGAGCTTTTTCTGAAATGCTCATACAGTCTAACCCCCTCCCCCAACATTGTAACCCCCACCACCTAATAGTAAGCATCCCCAATGCATTACAGTATACCGCAATGGAAAAATTTAGTATGGGGGGGTTCATTGTTATGGGGAGGGATTACCATGTGTCAGGCAATTCCACAGATTCAACTAGAGAAAAAAAGAGGTCTCTGGGCTTGTGACACTTCATATGGACGGATGAGTTCCTGTTGACTTGTCTGAACCTTCCCATGGATCTTCCTGGCCAGAAGCAAATCGGGACCATTTCCGACACGCTTCTCGGCCGTGCACTCGACCTGCAGGCCGAGCTGCTGAAGGGGCCGGGGAAGGGAGAAAATGTGTATCATGGGGCTTGCAGATGTGTGGTAGAAAGAATGTACGTACTAGAGTCAGGTTTAGAGTTTTCTAAATGGTAGGTCTAGGTATTCAGTGGACAACCGAAGATGTGGACAGGCAGGATAAGGGATTGCTATCGGGGTGGTTCTGTCGGAGCCTGCCTTCAGCCCATCACTTGGGCAGCTAAAAAGCCGAAGAGAGCAGAGGGCTAAGGGTGTTTTGGTTGTGTTTCTTGGATGCTCAATGGTATTTTCTGGCACACTGTGCAGTAACCCTCGCTGGGCCCCATGGTTGAATGCTTCCCGGTTGGGGTCGTTTGCCAATGTCTGCCTCTCCTTGAGGCAACTGCCCTCCCAGAAAGGGCTGGCCTCAGTGTCTATTTCTCTGAAATCGAGATAACATCCCTAAAGCTTAGATAGTCCTCTCTATATACTTCTTTCCTGTTCTTTCCACTTCATTATGCAGTAGTTCAGTGATCCTTCATGGCCCCTAAAATTCCTAAACCCTCAACCCTAAAGGTTACTTCCTTGCAACGCTTGCAGGCCACTGGCACAACAGACTCCCTCTGGGCTGTCGCGGAGCTTAGTAAGGAGTCGCCCATGCTGCAGGCGCATTCCCCATGTAGGTTCTTAATTACATGCCAGGCAATACTAGTAGAGAGTGCTCAAGTGGGGAGGTTCTGCTTTCAAGATCTAATCCAGTGGATGCCTACCAAGCGATTGTGCTCGTCTCTTTGAGGATTTTTAGCATTTTTGAGTTTGCAGAGGTTTCAGCTTCTGGTGCGTGACCGTCTCCCCTGGACATGCAGTTATGCATTACTTGGCCATACCTTCCAATCGCCTGAATCCTAAAGCCTTTCTCCTCCATGCTCAACTCAGCATAAGTGATGTAGAAGTCTGGAGACTTACCAATGTTATTCCCTAAGAATCGTTGCATGCTCATGATATACTTTGCCCTAAACCTATTCAGTCAAATAGGCCCTTACAATGCAGTCCATAGCAGCTGCCATAGCAGCCTGTTTACTCGAGCCCACTTTCCATTCATTTGTCGTTTTCTCTCCGTTTGGCATTCCATGCTTCTACCCGACAACCCTCAAACCTACATATCCATGCTTACTGGTTGTTGTTTCAAGGGAATAAGGAAGCATAATCCCTATATAACCCCTACATAATACATGTCTCTTACTCTCTACTGCCCCTAAACCCTAAAGTGACTACAAGGGACAATGGTGATTACATTAGGGTCCTCCTAAATTCCTGTACTACGATTACAGGGTGGGAGGTCCACCTAACATATCCATCAAACCCTAAACCCCATATATTCCCGTAGTCCCTACTAGCCCCCAGAGAGCATATCCATGAGTAGGTCCAGCATTTGCTTCCCTTTGCAGGGAGTCCTTCCTGTGCTTGTCGTGCGGCTGGCAAAGACTGCCCCAAAGCTAACCCCCGAGGCCGGAAGCAATCCTTGGGGGATGACAATTTAGGGTTTAGGGTTTAGGTGGTGTCCAACAGCTACAGGCTTTTTAAGGTGTTGTATGGGGTTGTAGTAAACAACTACAGGCGTTTTTAGGTGCTGTGTGGGGTTGTATACTACAAGCATATGGATGCGTAAGGGGTTTAGGGTTTCCAAACTTTTGTTGAGGGTGGCATTGTCAGGCTTGGAGGCGCTCGCTTCTGCTTTGCCCAGCAGTCCTCATGCTGGTGAAGCAAGGTTATCTTACTGAAGGTTAGTGGGGGAGTAAGGGATCACAATGTACAGGGGTTCTGTTGGGATTATATTCCCTTCTCCGCTCCTCACCACCAGTAAGGTGATGGCATTTGAGGCTTGTTACCTTCCACGTGGACAGCATCATCAAGCTTGATTTTTCCCAACTAACTGTGCCCGCTCCATGATGGGCTACATCGTGCACATGTGCAGGTATTGCTCAGAGATGTGGTCTGATCAGAACATGCCACCTGATAGTAGAACCCTTTAATAAGGACACACTATATAAACTGATCCGCGACACAAGAAGAGTAAGACATCCTGGCTGCAAGCGTGCGGACAGACAATTCGAATGAAACAAGCTTGCTGCAATCTCTGCACATACCTACTACGGGGTTCAAATACTCATCATTTTTTCGTATTAGATTCCTTGTAGAATTGTTATGGTATAGGATACCTAAAAAAGACCTCGTCAAAAGGAGAATCCTATTTACAAGGCTCCTACATTACATCCCTGAAATCCCTGACCACGTGCTCACGGGATATAGGGCTTGGGATTGGGGATCATGACCAAGCATGCCGCCCTGGAATTCAGGGAACCTAGAACCTTTGCACACCCAATGTTGCCAAACTGAGGGGATAGCCCCAGCAGTTCAGGGCAATCTGATGTCCCATGTAGCCTCAACCCCAACCCTAGTCCCAAAATCCTAAACCTAAACTCTAAGCCCTTTTACCTGCAGCCATTCAGACATTGGTTCAGGCCCTGTCTGCCCAACATGTCATCCCTCGACCCAATGCGTCAACATCGGATATGAAAAATCCAGGCGCAGCTGCTAGATATGTATCTCTAGCATAAGTCCCCCAAGTTGCCACCCCACCCCTGATCACCCCAACAAAGACTACATGCACGAACATACGCACAGATACCGGCATATACATATACGCACGCATATCTGGATGTGTGATGTTGTGGCAGATATACACATGTAAAACCTAAGCCCTCAAATGCCAGGAGACTCTTAGCAACCTTTGGTCGATCAGCGCGCTTCGGGCGCAGTTCAAGGAGCCATGCGTGTACACTGTTTTTTGTTGTTGACCTTTTCTTCTCTGAATTCAATGTATTCAGTGAGTTGTTTATGTAATTGTTTGCGCGTCTATGATGTTTTGATCCTTACTGTTTGTGTTTGTTGTTTTCCGTCTTGCTGCTGCTTGAATATTTCCACTCTGTAGTGCGTGGTCGTTGCCTGACTGGGGTATCGTCTTCTTTTGTTCTGATACCCATCGTCTTTGTCAACTATCTTTCTCCCTCTCCCTCCCTCCCTCTCT
>CAJNIZ010007792.1:40532-54581 GCA_905231905.1 Symbiodinium pilosum
GTAACCCAAAACCGAAGGGGCCCATGTCCGAGATAATATTTCAACCTTTGGATTTTGCCGATAGCTCATATATATATGGATGATAAAATCTTTAAGGTTCCAAGGACTGATATACTACTGTTTTGGGTGTGAGGAGTTATTAAGATAGTTCAGTGCCGTAACTGAAGCCATCATAGTTCAGTCTTGAGACCCTTAGAGAAAGGGTGGCCTCGGGGTTTTAAGGGTTTGGGGGGCGGAGGTCGAACGGTTTGAGGGGCCTACGTAGGTCACGGTTCGAAGGGTTCACAGTTAAGGATAGACATTTTTGCAAGTTTCGGGAGGAAAACTAAAAATGTCTAAGAATATTCCCTGAGAAACAGTAAGCCTCAGCACTGCGAAGCATGCCAACCTGTGATTGCATGGGGGTAGTGGTTCAATGGGCCAGCAGCTCAAGGCCTTCGGATTGGTTGGTTGTATTCTCCTGGCTTGAAGGGTTTAGGATTTACAGGCGTTCTATTTGACATCTGAAGATTTAAAGCAAGGATTTGAGCGATGATTGATGAAGGACAGCTTGCACCACCCACTTCGGCTTTCAACATGTCGTACATCCCCACCATCCCCACCATGCCTAGGGAGGGAGAATGCCCCGCAGCACCGCTCAGGTAAGGCATGAGCTTGGGAGATCTGCCGAGGACCGTGGTTCGGGGATCTCGGCTTCGGCACTTACTGTGTTGGGCCTATGAAGTAAAGACATCTGGCTTGCTTTAGTGCTTGCTTGGGGCGCAGAAAATTTGAGGAGGAGTTGGGATGGTTAGGCATTTGCATGATTGTTGTGGGGAAATACGGGGACCTCTGGCCGAAGGTGGCTATTTGAGGCTTGGATGCAGGACCACGCAACGCAGATAGACCACAAAATCTGTGGACCCAGATCCATAGCGAATGTCTCTCTACTGCCTGCCTTAAATCCAAAACATAAGACTGTTTCATGTTTCGTGCATTCGCGTGCATTCGCAGGTTCGTTCATGTTCCTTCCATTTGCCTCCTATGTCGTCCCCAGAGAGGGATCCCTGCTTCTCAACCTAGAACCCTTCATGACCGTAACACTAAACACCTAACATCTTAATTCCAAAATGCTTCATTTAAGCCTTAGACTCCTTAATTCACACTACTGCCTTAAAGCCCTTAGCCCCCGCCATCCTAAAATGCAGTTTCTCAAAAATGTCTTTATAGAAAATTCGTAGGGACCCCATCGTCCCTTAGTCGACTGGACTGCAGTTCCTTCATTTTGTCTGGGGTAAAAAACCCCAATTCCTAATTCCACATACTATACTTTTCGGCAGTCCCTAGGGACCCCCCCATTTTCAAGAACTACCCAAATCCTCAAAAACCCCAAACCCTAAACTGGATTCAGGACGATGAAGCAGATGCCAAAGCCAAAGCAAAGGCTCGAGCACAGGCCGCGAAGGCCCGTGCGAAGGCCGGGGGGGTGAACAAACAGCAGGATTTTGGGTTGCTGTTAAAGAACTTAAATAAAGTTACCATAATGGGTATATATAGTAAGTAATAGGGTTTCCCCAATATAGTAACTTAATTTAAGTTCCTTAACAGCAACCCAGGATTTTGAGGTTCGAGGATCGAGGGCAGGATTCTGAGGTTTTGAAGGGTTCAAGGCCTATAGGATCAAAGAACTTGGGGTTTGGGGACTTAAGGTTCCCAGGTTTTAGGATTTCTGGTTTCTTTTTTTTTGGTCTTGGGTTTTGGTGTGGAGAGTTTAGGATTCCACGAGGGCGTAGGGTTTAAGACTTTAGTAAAAGGGGGCCTAGGGTGCAGGGCTGAGGATTTAGGGTATAGGGGGCCTGCTGACAGTCTTAGTCTTGGACTGCACGTGTGAGAGAGAGACAGGGGGGGCTTGTTGAGGGTTAAAGATCCCAATCTTTCCGTTGCGCTCCAAACTGAACGCCAAAGCCATACCCTGCAATAAACATACTTCGATGCTCGTGCGTGTAGCCCCTTCTTAGCAGGATGTTTTTGTTGTTCGAAGTTGTTTCCTTACTCCCTAAACCCTAACACCGGAACTCAAAATCCTAATCCGCAGCCCCAAGCCCTTAAAGCCTCATCCCAGCGCCACAAGCCTTATCCCCAAGCCCTAAGCCCTATCTCCTACCGCCATAACCTCATGATAGTGACAGTCTTCGATATCCCATTCGTAGTAGAGGGCCCCAGATGCGATTGGTACACGTGGGGTATCCTACCTCAACCCCAAACGCTGTGGCTTGACTTCGCCAGTCCTAAAGATTTTTTTACCATGTGAATCTGCAGGTGAAAAAAGGTGCATTATACCTTTTATATCACATCCCTGTACATCATATTCCCATGTGTCCCCATATCACCCTAAACGCACCTATATAGGAGTGCCTATATGGATACACACGCGTTAAATACATTGTATATACACACGCAGAGGCATCCACCCTAAAGTCGAAACTCTCAACCATATGTCCCACCTGAGCCACGTTTTTTGCGCTTGTCTACCGATACTTAAATACGGAAAGAAGTCCTGGGATCTCTCAGGATGCTTTCCGAAATGTGCTTCTCGCTGTACGTGCAGAAGCATGCGGAAGGTTTTACGGAAGCATGATGCTCGCGGAAGCTCCTGGCGACTTGAAACGCTGTTCGCGGAAGCATCGCGAAAGCACCTGTCAAGAAATCGTTGCCATTGCGGAAGGGTCTGTGGAAGCAAGATGTTGCGAAGTGCCGACCAAGAGGAAACTAGTCTTCGCGGAAGCTCCGCAGAAGCTCGTGGGCGGAAGGTTGTTATTTCCACAGAAATCAATAAGGAATAACAACCACAGCTCACCTGACTTCCGAAGTCTGCGAAGGCAGCGGCTGCGGCGGAAGCCCAGGCCATGGCCGAAGCCAAGGCCAAGGCCAAGGCCAAGGCGAAGGCCAAAGTTGCCAAAGCCAAGGCGCGGCTCGGGATTTAGGATTCAGGGTTTAGGGTTAATGGTTTAAGGTTTGGGGTTAAGGGTTTAGGTTTTAGGGTTTAGGATTTAGGATTTAGGGCTAAGGGTTTGGGGTTCAGGATTTAGGGTTAAGGGTTTGGGGTTTAGGGTGGGGCTTCCCGGCTTGAAATCCTTTGCGAGGCATTGACGTGTACCTTCGACCTCCCAAATAATGGCCTTCAACTCCAAGTTCATGGGCATAGCGGCGATCACTATGGATGTTTTGGAAGTTTAGGTAGGGTTACCTTCAATTTGTGATCCCCCCGCATTGCTGCAACTCCTTGATGATTCATGCATTCCCGCTTGGCTAATGTGACTACTGGAATTTGGGCCCGACAGCTGATGTTAACTTGGAGGCCCCCAATGAAGCTAAGGCGAAGACGAAGGTCGTGAAGAAGCCCGCCAAGAAGTGACATGGGAGTCTGAAGAAGCAGGAGCTGTATGCCAGGTTCTTTCAGGCAATATTTGGGCTATGCCCCGACACGCTAGTCAAAGCCGGCCTCGTGCCATCCGAGCCGTTGAATCTTCAATACCCCTTAGGAAAGAGCATGAACGGTATCCCAAAAGAGCAACTGTGCGGAATTCTTCAGACCCCTATAGACATTACACAGGGCAGCACCGAGGGACTCAAAGGATCTGCAACCGGTTAAGGACTTATAAGCATTCTATCATAGTTCGCTGTTGCCTTTCAGGCTACCTAAGGTATCGTCATCCTGGAACTTCGTGTGCCCTTGTACAAACAGTGGGTGGTTTTTGAAACAAGCAGCTCCTTTGAGATTCCAGGTGGAGGGTAGAGGTTGACCCAGGCTGTTTTTTAGAGGCCGCCTGTTTTTTATTTCAAAGCTGGACTCTGGACGTGTTGTTTTAGTCCCTGTGGTATCTTAGCAGATTGTGTGTGGTTTTGTACATTGGACAGGCTCCCACTATAGTGGGAGCTGCAGACGATTGGCAGGGTTCAGGGTTTGGTTCTGCAGTTTGTGAATCAGGGCCTATTAGATGGACAAAGCTGTGGATGTTTGAGGCCTTGCGCAGGCGTCGCTGAGTATGTAGATTGTATAGGCTAGTTTTGGTGAACAGGGCCGCGCAAAATCTCAAGCCGAGAAGCACTGCAGTTACTAGTTGGATTTGGAGTGGATTGGCTGAAACCTCGACCCCAAGCCTGAGAGTTCAGGGTTGAAGATTTAGGGGGCTTAGATCCCTTATCCTTACTTCCCAAGCCTCAATTTTGAACTTGAGCCCTCCCTGACGCAGTTTAGGGTTTAGGGATTGCTTGAAAAAGGGTACCTAAAAGTCCTGAGTCCTTGTTCCAATTGTTTGCTGCCAGCCCTGCCGCTTGGAAACTACATACCAGGAAAGGTCATTCAAGGGTTTAGGGCAACCAAGGGGGAAACTCAAATTAGTCAGGTAGTATGTTGTAGCCTCTTATAATTAATTCTGGCTCTATATAGCACCAGCATGTCGTGACTTGTGTAAACCTCTGGCAATTACCGACCATTACCTCTGGCACCGGGTGTTTCATGATATGGCAGCCTGGCTTAAAGCCAGAAGCCCTAGAGCCTAACACCCTAAAGCCATCAACCTGCTTAACCGTAAAGACCTTAACCCCCCAAGCCCTTGACCCCTGAAACCCTAAAAACCGTTAAGCCTAGAACCCTTCAACCCTACACCCTAAAACCCTAAACCCCTGAAACCCTAAACCCCCTAACCCTAAAACCCTAAACCCTAGAACCCCTTAAACTCAACCCGCGGAAGCACGTTTCCCACTCCTGCGGGGCTGACAGTTAAAGGCTGATGTGCCTCTCAAGCAGATGGGCTTTCTCAATATGAGGGAACCCTGAGGGTGTTAAAGGTGCATAGAGACAGGATTTAGGGTTTAGGGTCTAGGGTTTAGGGATGAGAGTTTAAATTTAGAAAAAAAGGTACTAGGGTTGAGGGATTAGGAGATTGAAATTGTACAGGGTTCACGAGGGGAGTTTTGTGCGGGGTTTTGTGTTGTGCACTTGGGCCCTATACAGTTTCTGTTTATGCTGAGCTTCAGGGTTCAGGATTTAGGCTTTAGGGCTGTAGGAACCTTTAATCAAGGGATTTGGGGTTAAACCTTACGGCTTGGGAGACCGCATACGGGACAATTCCTATGCAGAAGGGTTACTTGAATTATTCCCAGACATTAAATTCAAAACCTTTTAACTTAAGGAAGGCCCTTTTTAGGGGGACGCATCAGCAGGGAATCTTTAAGAGCTCCATAAGGTCTTGCGCTCCCCCAGTGTTGAGTGCAGAGAGCGCTTTAGGGTTGAGGGGCTCTCTTGAATTCTGAGATCCTTTTGTCGGAGGATCCTTACTAAGAAATGTCGACCTCCCATTGATTTCATGCGGGATTCCCCATGTACGCTTGGCTCAATGAGAGCAGTAGTCCGAAACCGCATCTTTCCAGGTTGCATGACCGGGGTCTAGATCCTAATTCCCCAAACCCAATAAACTGGGTTGCTGTTAAGGAACTTAAATTAGGCGACTACATTGCGGAAATCATATCAATTACCCAGAAAACTGCTTGAGACATGCCAAGATCTCCGAAAGCCAGCGAGTTGCTTCAAGGGAAAAGAGGGTGGAGTTTGGGGTTCAGGGTTTGGGGGGGTAGTGCTTCCATTCTGACTAGGGTTTACGATTCAGGGCTGAGGGTTTAGTGGCAAGATTTTGGGAGGCTTGATGGCTGGGGAAGGTAAACAAAGGAGAGTTGGGGAGCCACAGACCCTGAATGAGGCTGTGACAGCCCCATGAAATTGGATTTTCTCAATGTTCTATACAACTCCTGCTTGCAGGAGCATAAACATGATCCAATATATTGAAGTAGATTCCAATGGCTTCGAGGTTACGTAGGGTTGGGGTCTTGATGCGCCCAGAAAAGCAACTCGCCGGCTTGTGAGCCAGAAGGAGTTCAGCATGCGGACGTTCTTCAGGACAAGAGGAACCTTCAAGGGTGTATTCTTCACCTGGAAGATGGGCATCGTTCTGTGCTCAAGCATTTGGGGTTGTGATTTTGTGACTTCAGGTAAGTTATATGGAGAAATTCGAGTTCTCCCCGTATCAGTTCTGTAGTCCTGATATACCTGGAAGGCCCAGACCTAGCTTGAAGGTGCCTTTGGTCCCCCGAAATCTAATGCGATCAAGTCCGTCATCAGTGACTGGAGAAAAGATGGCGTGCAGTTTGAAGGGGGCCGGCGTGTAGGGCTGGGACAGCAACCTTCAAATGAGAAGCCACAGCTTCACGGAACATATACCACAATTGGCTGACTATAGGGGATATTCAGAATTGGGAGCAGGGGGCCTTTTGGATTTGACGATGTGGGCGAACTTGCCAGGTTTAAGCTATTTTTTCTTTTTTGCTGGGGAATTCTACGATTTCAGGGAATGCATCGGGAAGCCTAGTTTCGTAGCCTAATCTAACCAAAGTCCAAGTATTTCAATGGAGCCCTCCATGTGCAGTTAGTACACGGTAAGTGACTCCATTGTTGATGTTGCTTCCTACACTTAGACCCTCCAACCACCTTGTATTAGGGCCTCAGCACCGACATTAGGGGCTATACATATATATCTATATGTATATACATATATATATATACACATATTCTTCATATATATATGTATATATAAATGTTCACACACATATTTACATATATGTATATATATATATATCTCTCTCTCTCCCCACCCTAAACCCTAAACCCTAGAGGGTCTTCGGAGGGTTTTGGCAGTTAAGGATGGAAACACGGGAGCTTGCCATGTCACTAGGCCCGTAAACTCGAAGGGTTTTTAGGGTATTTAGGGTGTTTAGGGTTTTTGGGGTATTTAGGGTGTTTTAGGGTTTAGGGTATTTAGGATGTTTAGGGTTTAGGGTAGCGGTCTTGAATGCACAGACCATTAACCACTACAACTAGGATGGTTTGCTGTCAGCCTCATTTCTCAAAAGCAATACTCTATGACTACAAGCTACCAAGACAGCAATTCCAGCCCGCAGAAGCCAAGTTAAGGGTTGAGGTCTGCTTATCTTGCAGGTTCTTAGTAGGAAATTACGTAATCCCTTCCCCCTAATATTAAATCCCCCGCCCTAATATTGAGTAATAAATTCAGTGGCCTAAAAATCCAGAAGATTACTTTTAAAAGGGGAAGACTACTTTTAAAGGGCCACCTAATAATGAATTAGGGGGGGTTTGAGGTCATTAGGGGGCATAAGAAGAAATACAAAGGAATCAGGGATCCCCTTCATTTCCTAGGTTTTGATTGTTTTTCATATGGTTTTAAGAAAGGATTTTACATACAAGAACTGCAGCGATTTTAATTGATTTCATTACATTGTTAGCCGTATATAAATAAATCTCAATTGAGTTTCATTCGATTTCAATTGGTTTTAAATGGATTTTGAATTCGGTTTCAATTGATTTTCAAGGGAATGTTAATTTCAATTGATTTTAGAAGGAATTTTAATCAAATTACAATTGGTTTTACAAGTATTTTTTAATTTAGTGTAAATTGATTTTAGCGGTATTTTAATTCGATTTCAATTGATTTTAAAATTCCTTTAATTGACTTCAATTGATTCCAAAAGGAATTTAAATTAGATTTCAACTGATTTTAAAAGGAATCGTACTTACATTTCCATTGATTTTACGAGGAAGGCTTAATAAAATTTCAATTGATTTTTAACGTGATTTTAATTAGGTTTCAATTGATTCTAACGGGATTTCAATTCGATTTCATTTAGTTTTGAAAGGAATTTTGACTAAATTTCAATTGATTTCAAAAATATTGTCATTTGATTTCAAGAAAATGTAATTTTGTTCAAGTTCATTAAAGGTAGCCCTATCTAATTCCTTCAATAAGTATCCCCCTAACAGTAAAACAATTCTCGGGGCCCGGGTTATTTAATATTAGGGTGGGGTCGTTTAATATTAGGGGAACCGATCAACGGAATATGATCCCTATAACATATTCCCGTATTCCCTACTAAGAACCAGTAAGTTATATCTACATTTGACTTCTTCCCTCCACGGGGCATCTTCTTTGGATTGCTTTGGAAGCTACTCTTCGCAGCATATCTCAGGGTCCAGTTGTAACAGCCTGATGGAATAGACTTATTACTTAGGGGTTTGATGGGGCATGCTTATTACGTAAAGGGTTGTTACACATTACTTAAAGTGTTCATATCATTAAAACACAGGAAATTGGGGTTACCGGGTAGGATTTGGGATTGAAACGACCTGACATGTTTCCAAGACCCCTGCACGCCTTTGAAAAACTGAGGGGTGCTTGGACATAATTTTGAGTTTTTGCTTATTCTGATCTCAAAAAACAGCGAAAACTACAATTCTACAATTTTACTAGGGTTCCAAGTTCAGTATACAATAGAACCAAAGAGCAGATCCTTGCAGAGCTAGCTTTCACTTATTCTGCCTGATCGCCGCACATGCCATCATGTTTAGATGATACGACCGTGTCCTTTCCTTTTCCATTCCCCTAGATGTCCCCATGTAAAACCCCCTTTCAGCGCACCATCTACGCAACTGGCATTTTTGCATCCTCAAGGCTTAAGTCCTTCAATCTTTTAGCCCGGAGCGCAAAACCCCCTGCATCGTTGCTTTCTGGTGTAGATTTTACAAGTATTTGTTGGCTTCCGATGCACCACTCTCTACAGGTCTACTACAAAAGCCTTCAAATCTGGGTGCTTTACGCGCTGGGTTCTTCCGCCCCCGAACGCCCAGCTCAGCATCTTTCCAGACCAGCTGGCGTTTTTGTATCAACGAGTCCGAAATATGCCTCAGACAGTCCCAAAACCAGATACATTGTTGCTTTCTGATTGCCAGAAGCGGTATGTCAACACCCCAAACTGCATTGGAGCTTTGGACTTTGGGCGCAGCAGAAGCAAGAGATGAATTTGGAACCGGATGCCGTGCAAGGGACAAGTAGTGGCTTTATGGGGTCATAGAGGCATACACAGCTTCAGGGGCCACAATGGTTACCACCGCCCATCTCGACTATTAAACGCGGTCTTACCGGCCGGGAAGCGTTGAAGTTCAGCTAGCGCGAAATTCAGATAGCATGACATGTTCATGCCTGATGACCCGCAGTTGGCTTTTTGTAGATCTACTGCACGGGGTGAGCACATTTCGCGGCGCACTATAAACGTAAGGGTATCACTTGAATTTGATCATGCCATATCATGCCCGCAACATTGCGAAACCATATTTGAACAGAACTCGAAGGAGAAACCTTCTCTTTCAAACCCACTGCTCGGATCCTTGACGCTGGCTGAAATTGAATGCTATCCTAGTTTGTTTTCAGTGTTGGATTAAAATGGATTGAAGCATTTAATCCTGGGTACACATAGAGAGGGAAAAGTGGACGCATGTACAAGTGCAAGTCGGAAGTAAACCACGACACTTCCCAAGTAATTTGGGGTTTCGACAAAATGCAGGGACTACAATTCCAGCCTTTTAAGTGGCCTTCACAAACAATGCCTGCCTAAAGCCTTTCGCGGTTGTCTTCTTGTAGGCCTGAGGGTTTGAGGTTCAAGCTTTGTGGTTGCAAAGTTCATACCCACGAGGGACGCCGCCGAAACACATAATGCATTCGCTCTTGGATGTTGCATGCGCGCAAAACTGTGTCATCAGATGCATGGTTGCAACCGTCACGACCAAGCACGGTCAGGTTCTCATAGCTTCAACATGCACGGCGCCGTATTCAGATGACATCATTATTGGCCACGTGCCGAAGTTGAAGTTGCCCACATAGGCCCCAATATAGTGGACTCCAGAATTTAAAGAAATCTTGTTTGCAACGCCTTTGCATGTAGACAGCGCAGTTACATAATCTAAGCCCCAAACCGGCCCCAAACCCATGAGAGGGTATTGCAGCTTCGAGTAGGCAGACTACAACCCAAACCATGTGCCCATTTAAGTTTCCGAGTAGATTGTTGGGAAGCCTCTTTTCTTCCCAACCAGTAGGTATGCATAGCTTAATCTACAGTGAATCGACAGTGTTGCGACCGACCGTTCTATTTCCAGGGGCAACACCAGGTAGGACTTACATTACCATATAATGCCGGGTGAATCCGCGCTGGAATGGCTAAATCCTGAGTTCATCTTCCAGAGCTTAACATTTCGTGTTCAACGCAGGGCTTCGGACCTGAAACCCCTGGGAATATGGTTGTGTCTCAAGACGCAGTCACTTCGTAAATTTTCCTCAATGGGGATGCTTGCTTTAAAGGCCCCCAGACGATTTTCCGGCATGGAAAACAATCTACTACTGCATTTGTAGTTGCGCTGGTGGATGCCCGAACTCGAGAGCGCGAAGAGAGAGATTGTCATGATACTACGGCTTTGGTATGTAGAGTCACACAGGGTTTGACCCACAATGCAGAACAAAACTTCTGAATAGCAGACCTAGCTGTTGTTCATTACATGTACAAAGGCTTCTGGGGTTCTGGGAATCTTGCAGCCGTAGGTCTTGGCCGATGGGCTGTGGTCCATGGCGGTAACTCGCACACTTCCGGATCCGGTGCTCAAGGCAAGGCGTTGGGGCTTGCACAAGACCAAGGTCTTGATGTAGCGCTTCTCAATGGCTGTGGTGAGCGCAGAGTACAGCCATATGATATATATATATGTATATATATATGTATACATGTGTATGACTAGGTTAGGGTTAGGAGATGTACATAACGTGCGTTTTGGCGGAGATCCTGCCCGACCTTCCTCAGTTGAGATGGAAGCCCATGCCCAAAAGTGACCCTGCGAAGGCTGCTGACCACTTTGATCAAGCCCTTTTTGTTGGTAGTTTTTCAGACAGTGCATCGTGTTTTGGGTTCATGAACACCCTTCTCAAGACATTTTCCTACGAGCCACCACCGGGCTTTTGTTTAGGGTGCTAGGACTGCTTTGTGTCGAAGAGTTGAGAGTTTTAAGTTGAGAGGTTTGCGCCTTAGATTGTTTTTTTGGAGCTTAGGTGGGGTCTTTCACAAGTCCGTCTGCCAATAGCCTTTCACATGGGCAGGGGGAGTCTGATGGGATGCATTTCAAGGATCCATGATTGTTACCACGGATCATTCTTGAAACCCCAATATCCCAAGGCTCCCAGGACCTCAAATCTCAATTGCATGGATTTATAGGGATGTAGGGATAATATAGGGTAATAATAATATGGGGTTACACGATTGAGGGTTCAGGTTTTAGGGTTTAGGGTTTAGGGTTAGGGCAGTTCTGCCCTTGGAACGAGGCCCTGGTCACAAAGTTTACGGAGCGTCTACGCAAGTGCCCGGCAAGCGAGTTTACCGCGCACAACACGCATCTGGGCCAAAGACAAGTCTTATGGCTGGTAATTACACAAAATCCTGGGTGACCCTAAGTACCCTTTGGCTTGAGAATCATGGTTTTATTAGGACATGCAGAATTTTAGCATCAAACATGACAGAAGGGTTTTGAAAACATCTTGAAATCCGATCCCCTACGATAAAATGGGGGGTTTGCAGGAAAATGTGCAGCTCACAATGGGTTTACACAGGGGATCAGCATGTGTTTCAGCGGGCGAAGAGTCGAGGTTGTCATGGCTTTACCTGGGAGTTCAGGACTGAAGTCCAGGTGCGTGTTTGAAGTCTCAGCTGGTGTGGGATCATGAAGGAGATAAGGTCCCAGTTCGGTCAACGTGAAAAGTTTGGGCCTTTGCGCTAGAGATCTCTCGGGTAAAGTTGGCACGTGCGCAGGGAATGGGCATGTCCTAAGCTACACGTGCCAAGTCGTGCCCAAAGGGGCCATGTGAGAAGTATGTTTAATGGGTGTATTATATCCACATTCTCTACTGTCCTTCTGGCAATAGTGTGTCTTAATACTACTTGCTTCAACCCTAAACCCAAAACCTAAGCCTATACATATGAGCTATAGTAGAAACTTCTAGTATCCCCCTTAATAACCCCTATAATACTCCAATAGATAGAACCCTATATACCCTCCTTTAAGGAGTTTAGACCCTAAACCCTGAATATTAAACCCTAAACCTTCAACCCTATAGAACCGTATCTCATCCTCCATAAAACCCCCTTTGAGGAGTTTAGACTATAGCTCAGATGTCTTAGCCAACGAGCTGAGAAGGAGAGCAGCCCTTGGCTTCCAAAGCCTGGATTGCTTTTAAGGAGCTTAAATCAAGTTCCCATAATGGGTATATATAGGGTTTAGGGTGTAGGCTGCAAGAGAGAGAGGGTTTAGGGTTTAGGGTAAGGAACTTAAGCTAAGTTACCAGAACATGGGTATATAGTATATATAAATACTAGAGTTTCCCTGTGAATGACAGAGTTTCCTTGTTATAGAGGCTTAAGTTAAGGTCCTTTGACAGCAAGTTACCTAAATATGGGGCTATAGTAAAAATAGGGTTTCCTGGCTATAGTAACTGAATTTGCTCTCTTTAACGTCAATTCAGACACTTTGCCTTGAGCAGCTACCCAGGCCCCATGGAAAATCTGGAAGGTACTCGTACGTTTAATACGAAAAACCTGCATGACCCTCAGTATCTCATTCCTCACAAATTCTGGGACTTTGGGCATATGAAAGTCATGCAGGATTTTTTAGCAGCAGCCGTACAACCCCCAATTTGTAACCCCGTCATTACTCCCAGCAAAACCTTCGGTGGCCCGGGCCCGAGAGACATTCAGGGCTCCTTGCCATGGCAAGTGATATTTCACTGGTAGTCCCGATATGGGGCAACTTCTTGTTCCCGGAAAGTTCCCTGAATTTGGGGGGATTCAGAGGTTGATGATTTTTTGAGCTGAGCCTTTTGAAAGCCCGTCTGGCAACAGATTGCAACATCGGATTTTTGCTTTCAGCCTTCAACCTACTCGGTCGTTTCCCGAAAGGGGACCCCAATATAGACCCCTATATACTATAATCCTTAGTATAGGGTCGCCCAAAACAGGCACCCCAAATGTTGAGAAAACCCTAAACCCTTGAACCCAGTGCTTCCCAATCCGTGCAGCAACTCAAGTCCAAACTCCTTAAGGAGTTTAATAGGGTTTATGGTTCAGAGTTTAGGGTCTAAGCTCCTTCAAAAGAGGGTTATATAGGGGAGTACTATAGAGGTTATTAAGGGGGATATATGGATTCTAGACTATAGCTCGGATGCCCAGGCCCGAAGCAACCCTGGACTTCTATACAGGACCGCAAAATGAAAGGCCTTGAAGTGATAAGCCATACCTAAACCACAAAAGTATGTAAACTAATAGCCCTAAACACCTAAAAATAGCCCAAAGGGCCATTATTCTACATACTTTTGGGGTCCAGGTAGGCTCACTAAAAAAAGTTTAGAAATACCGTTGACCCCAAACCCTAAATCCGTGAAGCATCCTCACCTTGCTCGAGGTATTCCATGATTTACTCGATTGCCATGCTGCAGGACTAGGGCTTCAGCCCGTTTGGGGTTCAGGTTTGAGGATTGAGGGTTCAGGCTTTAGGATTCGGATTGAGGGTGTACTAAACCCTAAATAGGGTGTAGGGTTTAGGGTGACATAGGTGTGTCCATTTAAAGCTTTAGCGGGTAAGCCTTGACACTTGCTGGATATAGTGTGGCCGCTAAGGAAATGCGTGTTGAGCAAAATTGTGTTGAAATTTCCTTCGGGGCAGATGTTGCGCAGCTACGTTTGCATTCGAAAGACTGAGCCCGACAGCCTCAACGTTACACCTCTTAAAGCATCCAGAAGTTGGAGCCCCCAAAGTAGTAGCAATAGTAATGGTAATAATAATCGTTATAGTTATAGTAGTAACAGTGATAATAATGATGATAAACCATATGCTAATAGTATTGTTCACTGTAAGACTGGTCTCACTCCAGCGGGGGGATTCCATGTTTGGGATCTCTCAGGGTCCTGTTTAAACCTGAGCTTTCAGGGTAGGGGCACTTCGCCTAGCTGAAGCAAGCAAACCTCAGGTTCATGACTTTAAACCCAGGGCTTAGGTGTGTTTAGGGTCCGAATCCCGTAGCCAAGCTCTTCATCCAAGAAGGGTGTTCAAACTTGCTCTACCTGGGCCCCAAGAGTATG